>JBBBDQ010001161.1:960000-1222500 GCA_037127315.1 Ascarosepion bandense
AAATCCACAATATCAAATTTAAGGAAAGTGGATTTAGATTTGTCATTGATATTATCAAACCATTTTATGGTATCTAAGGAACTCTTCCAAAGATTCAGTTGTAAATTAGATTGTAACTTCTCTATTAAGTTCTTCAGAACCACCCTAGAAACTATGCCTAATTCACTCTTAGTGGGATTAATTAGTCTAGTTTGTAATTTGTTTTCTTTTTCTTTCCCTTTATTTTTATTTTTATTTTATTTTATTTTTTAATTATTTTTTAATTCCTTTGCAATCTATTTAAAAAGGAAAAGTAGACTAATTTTTCTCCAGTTTCTGAAAGGATTTTTCTGTTGCTGAGATGATGTGTTGTCCCCCGTGGGGATCTTCATATCGAAATGGCCATTCAACATCTTTGAATTAATCCTTTTTTAATATATATATATATATATATATATATATATATATATATATATATATGAAATTTCTTCACTACTCAACATAATTATTGCAAAAAATAAAATAAGGCACTGCTAAAGAGCAAACACATGGCAAGAGCTTTCATAACTGGTAGTAAAGTTTAATAACTGGTAGTAAAGAGAATGAACTGAGCCTACACTGCCTTGCTATTGTCTCCCTAATGAACTCAGTTCATTATATTTTTTTGGAGAGAGAGAGAATAGTGAGGAAACATTGGCTCAGTTCATTAGGGAGAAATTGGGCTATGTAAGGTTACTGGTAGTCTACAGTGTCTGGAATAACATTAGCCTACCAGATTGCTCAACATTATGTATCAGACTGGAGAATATTTTTGAGCTATTTGGGGAGGAGAAAAAAAGGAGAGTGTTATATGCTATCAAATATTGTAGCTAGAAAATAACTTATAAATTGCTTATTCAAATATTAGCTGGTAGTTGGATGTGTACATAAGTTAACAGCACAGAAAATGAAACTGGTAAGCAGAATACAAATGCCAGTCAATTGTTTCATTCACTTTGTACTAATGGAAAAAGGCATGAATCCATTTTTCAGCAGTTAAATTGCAAGAAAAACTGGGCTCCTTTGTCTTGGGTGACAAGTAAGGGAAAACGTTGAACTGTTGGAAACTGTCACACACCATGTTTTATTCACTTTGTCAGTCAGTCAGTCACATGCCATACGTGGAATGCGCTTGGGCGATCATGTCTCGAATAAGAAATGACTGACTGGGCAGAAAATTATCCCGCAGTAGGTTGCCATTTCTTTCTGCGGTAGACTGGTTGTCAGCGAAGGCTACCGAACCCAATCTGTCCTGTTATTTAACCCATAACTGGAAGGAAGAGATGGATTAATACCTTTCCCAAGGGTATTTGCACATAAGTGAATGCAAGGAATCCAACTGAAATTCAAACTCGGCTCTCCAATTTGTCATTCCGAGTTGATATCCATTGCACCACAACGCACATCCACAAGGCGTTAATGCCACTGATATGAAGGGGGTTATTTAAAAGAGTTGAAGTATTAGGCAAGAGGAGAAAGAAAAACTGGGCTACTTTGTCTTGGGTGACAAGTAAGGGAAAACTTTGAATTGTTGGAAACTTTGTGGTACACCATGCACCATTTGTTTCCTTCTGTGCCATGTCCCTTCCACAATTTCTTCTCCTTCATAGCTGTTAATAAATTTTGTCTTTTTGTTTTCTCCTAAACCTTGTTCTACCATCCATTTGCTCAAGCTCACAAAGTATATTATGTCTTCTCCTTTGTCTCTCTTGCTTTCAATCCATCCTGTGAGTATCTGATTTTCCAATCCCTCTTTCCTCATTATGTGCCCTAGAAATTTCAACTGTCTCTTCCTGATGATAGGCATAAATTTCCTTTTTGTTTCAGTTTTCTCTAAAACTTTGTATTTGTTCACATATCTTCAACATCCTTTTGTAAAACCAGATTTTTATTGTTTCAAGTCTCTTCATGCTTGAGGAGACAGTCCAGCATTCACTGCCATACAGGAAGACAGATGTCATGTAAGAGTTCACTTTTCTTCGTTTCTCATAAAGTTTTTCTGTTAATACTCTGCTTAGCTTTTGGAATACATCCTTGGCTATCTCAAAGTGCATTCAGATTTCAGTGTCACACTTCTTGATTTATGTCAAAACACTTCTCAGATGTTTAAATTTTTGTAACTGTTTGATATTTCAAAAATAACTGGCTAGTACTCCACAAGTGTTCACAATTATAATAAAACCATCTGTATGGGTAGTCTCGTTTTTTGTTTTTTTTAATTACTCCAAGCAAGGCAATAAAGCCACAAAGACACAAGGGATTACTGAGTGTAAAAGAATAAAAGAAAAAAAACATTATAGATATATAATAAAAGAACAGGAATTAAGAAGACAAGATAATGATTTTTGAAAATCAAAGTTGAGTGGAAAGCAAGAGGCTGGAAAAGAGTTCCACAAGTGAGAAGTATGAGATAAAAAAAACTGTTAGCATAAAATTTATGTTTACATCACGCCATTTCAACTGTAAAATGATAAGACCTAGCTAATCTAGTAATAGACTTCAATTCATAAAAGGCTACCAGAGAGGAAAACTCATCATGAAAGTATTAATAGAAAAAAAGTACAGAGAAACTATATTAGGGCAGCAGAAAAGTAACTGAAACCAAGATGCCAGGTTAGGATCATTAACATTGCAGATTTCTCTTTGGATTTTACCAAGAATATCTAAATACATAGTAGAAGCACTAAACCAGATGAAGGAGTAATATATGCATGGATGGTAGACTTATAATTGTGTAAGATAGATTCTGACAAGAAAAATTGTCTGCCACAATACAGTGAACTAACTTCCCTAATAGTAGACCTAGAAACTGGTTCAATATAATCTTTTCATTTCAAATCAGTGGAAAACATTACTCTAAGAAAAGCTTAATAATTTAAATTTAAATATCACTGTCGGACCTTTATATGTCAAAACGGACAATCTGAATTCATGTCATTTGATAAACCAACAATACCAGTTTGCTGATAAAAAGATTTGCTACCAATGAAAAATATTTCAATTAATAATAATTATAATAAACAAGATTCATAAGATAAATTAAATCATTTAAGAATGGAGCCTTGATTAAAGAGATCAGAACATCAAGGTTAAAGTTGATAAAGTCTAGAAAAACGGGACAAAATATATCAAAAGTAAAAACAGACAAAGCCTAAAAAAACAGGACACACTAAATGTTATGTAGAGTTACTGACTCACAGGCACTTAACTGCTTCATGATAGTATAGTATAGCTATTTATACACTTAGTGACATCCTTAGTAAATGAGTCACATCATCTCCCTGTAGAAAGAGGTTTTATCTCTTTATTTTCCCTGGTACTTCTTTTGGGAGCTTTTGTCTCCTCACTATCTTCCTCCCTCTCCCTAAGAGAGGGCGTAGATATGTGACATTGTGATTTTTTTTTTTATAGGAGTGTTCCGTCAATCACTTTCAGGGTCTATATTATTTCTGATTTCATTGTTGTTTGTCTTGCATTGACATGACAATTTCATTACTTCAAACACACTGTACGTTTATTCATTGCTACCATGTTGCAATTGAACTTGTTCTTTATGTGCTAATATCCCATTTGAAGAAAGTACCTTCAAATTTTTCAAAAGTAATGAACCTCAATCTCAAAGTATCAACATGAAGAATGGTATTTCCTTTCACATACTCAATATCAAAGTCGAACATCATTAGCATTAAAGCCCATCTTAGAATTCTAGACAATATTAATTTAGTAAGTTTCTTTCTTAGGATTAAATATGAATTCTAAATGTCTATGTTTGGACCTTAGTAAGAATTTCTTTCCAATCAAAAATTGACAAGTTCTATTTATTGTCCATAGTATGGCCAAAGCTTCTTTCTCAATATTTGAGTAGTTTGACACAGCTTTTGACAATTTTCTCAAAAGATACATAGTAGGATGAGCTAATATTTCTGAAATTGAGTATTCACTTGCATCAGTTATTACTACTATTTCTTTTTTATAGTTGAATATTTTTACAACTGGCTTCTTTGCCAGAACAGCTTTTAAACTTTCAAATGCTACTTGTTCTTTTGTCCAAATAATTCCATATTCTTTGTTCTTAAAGCAGCAAAAAGTTCTCTCAATTCAGAGTATCACTCTTCGCTATAGCTCTTTACTGGCATTCTTTTTCATATTAACAAGCCTATTGGTGTGCTTATTATGACTTCTTTAAAGCCTTTATCAATAGGTATTTGATGGTATGCCATCTTTAAAGCCTTTATCAATAGGTATTTGATGGTATGCCATCTTTAAAGCCTTTATCAATAGGTATTTGATGGTATGCCATCTTTAAAGCCTTTATCAATAGGTATTTGATGGTATGCCATCTTTAAAGCCTTTATCAATAGGTATTTGATGGTATGCCATCTTTAAAGCCTTTATCAATAGGTATTTGATGGTATGCCATCTTTAAAGCCTTTATCAATAGGTATTTGATGGTATGCCATCTTTAAAGCCTTTATCAATAGGTATTTGATGGTATGCCATCTTTAAAGCCTTTATCAATAGGTATTTGATGGTATGCCATCTTTAAAGCCTTTATCAATAGGTATTTGATGGTATGCCATCTTTAGATCAATTTTAGAGAAAACTTTTATCTCCACAAGGAACTTCAAAGCCTATACTACATTGGGTATAGGATATGAATGCACATATTTTGTGGTTAACGTCTATTTTGTAGTCACCACAAATATGCAGATCCCCAACCTTCTTTCTAATGGAGTGGCCCATTTGCTCCCTCCTGGCAAATTCATTCAAGTAGATCTTGTTCCCATAATTTTTTTTAGCTTTTCCACAACTATTGGTAGTAGATGGACTGGCACTTTTCATACCTGAAAATATAAGGGGTGGGGATATTTTCCTTTAGTCTTAACTTTGTTTCATGGCTTTTTTTTTAAACATCCCAGTTTCTTTTACCTTTACTTTGTTCACTAATTTTGTCAAATTTATATTCATCACATTTCCTATGAAACTGTGATTCTTTTAGTCTGCCATGATATTGGCAATATGTCAAACTTATATTTTAGTTCCACATAAGCTTCAAAATAGCCTCACATTTTTATCAGATCTATCAAACTGATTCAATTAGACGAGACTACTCTTTAAATTTGGTTTTCCTAATTTCTTCCAAAACTTTTTGGGTATCAAAGTCACATTACTTTTCATATCTAATTGCATGTCCAATAAAACATTATTGATTCAGATTTTTAATACGTTTTTTTTTCAATGAAAAGATGTTCATATTTCTTGCTACCTCATATTGTTGTACCATCTCTATGTTTCTCTTTTTAAAGTTACACATATGTTTAAAATGATTCATTTTGAAACATTTCTCACATCTTTTTTATATGCCAAACATTTTTGCTTTTCTCTTTGTTGTTTATAACCACACCAAGTGCACATTATTCTGTATTTTCTCTTTATCACATGCCCATTTCCTCTACCAAATTCGTAAACTTTGTTGTATTAAATTTCTAAATCAATCCTTGTTGCTCAACAAATTTGATTCACTGTTCTAGTGACAACATATCCTGTTGTAAATGCATTAAAGTCATTTGCAGATACTCCTCATTTTTAAGACCATTCAGCAATTTCATTTGAATCAAACCTTTTTTCCTGATCCCAGTTTCTCAAATTCACAATATTTAGCAGCTTGTTTCAAATTAAGAACCTGTTCAATAACTGGTTCATTCACTAGCTTTTTCTTGGGGAATATGTTTTTCATTATTAGATGACTTATGTAGTCAACATCATTTCCTTCAACTGTCTGGGTTGTGCAATTTTTTTTTTTTTAATCGTATCACCCCAAGCAAGGCGATAACGCCACTGATGTGCAGGGGGCTACGTAATAGTGAGAAGATTGAAAAAGAGAAAGCTGGAAACCACATCATAAACAGGGAACAAGGGATGAGCCTCTTAACCTGTTCAATAGATGTGGGTAGAGTGTGATTTTGCTGATATTTTGATATAAGTGTCACAACCAGTAGTTGCTGAGAAGAGATCAGTTATCTGGTTTTCTCCTCCAACTGATTTCAAATCTTTCAGCTTTTTGCTTTATCTTTAGCTGCTAGACTTCTAACTATCTATTATAACTATCTATTCAGTTTTTTAGATATTGGCATGTAGTATTACTGACTCCCAGAAAGTATTAAGCACTTAACTGCCTCATGGTTAATAGATGCAGCTATTTATACACTTTCTGACTTCCTATGTAAATGCATCTACTCGCTACATCAAAATGAAAATAAACATGTGTATCTCCTGAAAACAATTTTTTCAATCATTTCACCTCAAGTAAGGTGACAGTGACACTACAATGCAAGGGTTACTGGGATTAAAGGAGAAAGATAAGGAACCAGAAACCCAACCCCAAACAGAATACAAGGGATAAACCTCTACTCCAGTTCAAAATATGGGGAGAAAGTGTGAACCAAGCAAGAGGTAAATCTATCTACTCCTCTTTTGATACCACAATGGCTGCGTACAGTTTTTACTCTTTCAGCAATGCTTTTTTACAAAATTAAGATGTGAATTGACTACAATTACAATTTACCTTTTTATTAAGATTTTTCTAGTTTCATAAAGAATGATAAATCATTAGAAGGAACCAGAAACCCATCCCCAAACAGGAAACAAGAGATAAACCACTACTCCTGTCCAAAAGATGGAGATGGGGAATGAACCAGGCAAGAGGTAAATCTGTCTAATCCTATCAAATTTAAACTACAGTTGTCAGAATTGATTTCCTCCTTTATTTATTCATGAATAATTTATTAATTTATTTATTGATATATCTAAACTTATTTATAAATGGAACTTTGTGTGTGTGTGTGTTCGTTACCTATAGACTCCGAAACGGCTGAACCGATTTTCTTGAAAATTTAAACAGTTGTACTATATGTGTCTGCGAGTGTTCTTAGCTAGGTTTTGTGTCGAGGTACCCCCGATGAATATTGAAAATCGATAATCAAAAAACAAATCGGGTTATAGAAGGCGTGGTCCGATTTTAATCAAATTTGATACACTCATAGACAAAGACATAAGAAATGATATTCAGAAGTTTCAAGGTTACAGTTCTTACAAGAGTGCAGAAAATCGATAACATATATATATATATATATATATATATATAAAAAGCAAGATGTTTGTGTGTGTGTGTGTGTGTGTGTGTCTCTGTTTATCTGTCTGTATGTCCTTCATACAAATCCATAATTTTTATCTGATTCTCACCAAACTTCAGACAAATATTCTTTAGGCTGAGTCTGAGCTCCAGGACCATGGATTAAAGCTTTCATTACATCCAAGCAACACCGGGCTATACTGCTAGTTTAAGATGAAAGGGAATGTGAGAGGAAAAAGTTTAAGAAATCCTGTACTTTAAGGTTAAATCCTTCTTTTTCTATGTGCAGTGTCCCTTCAGGACATGGGGTAGATTGTTCTTACTGGCATGACACATGGAACGAGAACAATCTACACCGATGATCAAAATAAAAGATTCTGTTCAAAATTCCAATCACCTGAAGAAGTTAGAGAGCATACAACGACTGAAACGTCATTAATATGGCAATAAAATTGAGGACAATAGTCCAAATAATGTAAACAATATTTTCCCGTTTCTTAATACTTTACTTAGC
Organism: Ascarosepion bandense; assembly: GCA_037127315.1. Lineage (NCBI taxonomy): Eukaryota > Metazoa > Mollusca > Cephalopoda > Sepiida > Sepiidae > Ascarosepion > Ascarosepion bandense. The sequence goes on from JBBBDQ010001161.1 coordinate 967,665, forward strand.
TTTTGGAAGGCATGTTTGCTATCCCAATGCACTGTCCTCTATTAAAACACTTTCTAAAGATTTGAAAATATTAGTCTGTTCAGAACATGGCAGTGCTGGGGCCTGTAAGGAAAGTGAGAAAGACGGGGAAAAAAAAATTTGATGAGACTCACTATCACTTTAGCTCCAGTGATAACTATCAAACATTTGGGGTGAATAAGCAAAATGCAGCAAACATAAATAATAAACAATAAGCTGTTATCAGTTATTGTTTTCAGTCGAATTTAAATTACATAAAATATAAAGAGAGAATTAGGAATAGGAAAGAGAAAAAGGAATACAAAAAAAAGAGAAGCTTGAAAGAGAGAGAAATGGAAAAAGAACAGAAGTGATAGATAGAGATAAAAAAAAAAAAAAAATTTGAATAGAGAAGTAGTTAAGCAACAACAAAAAATCCAGATTGGGATGGGAAGAGGTTGTGAAGCAAGAGGAGTAGGTCTGTTAGAGCTAAACAACATTTAACAAAATATAAAATTAGTAGATAATGTTAATCCTTTTATCTTCTTAGCAGAGAAGATGAATAATAACCAGCACATGTCAAGGTTAACAATGGGTAAAACAGTTTTTTTATTGTTATTCCAGCTTGTGTTGTTTATAGAAGAATCAGTCAGTCAGTTAAGTGCCATACATGATACATGCTTTGGGCAATCATGTCTGGGTAGAAGATTATCCCACAGTAAGTTGCCATTGCTTTGTGGTAGACTGGTTGCCAGTCAAGGCTATAGAACCCAATCTATCCTATTATTTAACCCATAACTAGAGGGAAGAGACAGATTAATACCTTTCCAAGGGTATTTGTGCATAAGTGAATGCAAGGGATTCAACTGGAATTTGAACTCAGCACCCCGATTTGTAGTTCTGAGTCGATATCCATTGCACCACAACTCAAATCCTAAACACAAACCAACAAAAAAAAATATAATCATATCCCATGATAAAGCAAATTCTTATTTACCTTACAAAATTTCAAATAAATTCATGTTAAAATAAAAAAAAGTTAATATTTAAATTATTTTCCCATTATTATTAATAATTATTTCCCCACCATTTTCTAGCTTGTGTCATGGGATCAAAATTTAAAAAAATATTTTATTTTGAAATATTAACAATATGGAATTGACAGGAATTTGAAAAACAATGAATATTTCTTAGAAAGGTACATATTCTGCATAAAGAGCCAAATTATTATATTATGATCTACATATATAAAAGGCAATCTGTCAGTCTGTGTGTGACTATTCCCTATGCACACCTACATTTTTTAAGCTACGCCATTCAAGCTTTCTAGGGACATATATCTACAGGGAAGCCAGGTCGACACATACTTTTTGAGTTTTAAGTTCAGCATTTTCTCTTTCGCACTTTTTGGCCAATGGGGCCGATTGTTTACATTTGTTCTGTAAAACATCTAAGATGGTGTCTAAATTAAAAAAAAAAAAAATGAGCCTTTATATTTAATTTTTATTCCGATGTTTTAAAAATTCATTTTGTCAACAAAAAGATGTGAATATTTTTCCCCGTAATTTTGAAACAAAAGAAATATTTTTTAAAAAAGTGTTTTTTCAAACAAAAACAAAATATGTAAATAAAAAAAAAAGTGCCAATGGTTAATTTAAGTCTATTTTTTTTTCAGATTTAATATTTCATTAATCAGAAAATAAAATTAAAAAAAAACAAAAAAAAGTTTTTTTTTTATGCTGAATATTTCATGCAGGAAATCAACTGTCTGTAATTCGTGTGGCATTAATGTAACTTTTTCCTCTAAAATTAAATGTCTGCATTTTTAAATATTTTTCGAAAATTTCTGAAGTGTGAGTGTAATAGTTTTTATATTTCTAATTTCAGTAAAACAAAATAATTTTTATTTTTCTGTTAAATTCATTTAGTCAACAAAAAATGTAAATATTTTTCCCGTAATTTTGAAACAAAACAAACGCAATGTTGTTTACAATGTAACACAAAACATCAAATCACGTTTATGCAAAACAAAAAAAAAACAAATTTTTTAATGGAATTTGATGAACAATTTTTAAACAACAATTTTTCATATAATTATTTTTTTATATAACTGAGTTTTAAAGGAATTTATCCATTTAATATTATAAACATTATAATTACTGAAGGGAAGCCTGCTTCAAATGGGGTTTACCTGAAGACGACAATCAATGTGACACTGCAATGGCAGAAGGTGCCTTGCATCTTCTGCTACTATTTAAATGTTCTGAGTTGCACAGGCAATGCCAGGCTATGATGCTAGTATATATATATATATTTTCTAAACATATGCTATTAAATATAAGAGACAATGAATGTCTATTATGTTTAATCATGAGCCGTTCTAAACGTCGTATTTTTGCTTTAATTTCAGTTGAAAATAAAGACAAAAATTCTCCAACAGTTGGATAATTATTTATTGGTTTTCTTCTAAGCTTTCGGCTCACATGAGCCATCTTCAGAGAGGTAGTTTAAACTGAAATATTATAAAATCCACCATCACCGACGATTTTATTTTGTGTTGACATAAAACTCCGCTTGGCAACGGCAATAGTTACCAAAAATAATAAACGCAGTTCTTAAGTTTGCGATGCGGTTTTAAGACGTCACACCGCGGGATAGCGCGAAATGACAACAAAACCATGTAGTCAAATGCAATGTAATATGTTATTTCCTGTTTTATATATATATAATCCATTTAATATTATAAACATAATTACTGAAGGGAAGCCTGCTTCAAACAGGGTTTACTGGAAGACGACAATCAATGGGACTCTGCGATGATGGAAGGTGCCTTGCATCTTCTACTATTTAAATGTTCTGAGTTGCACAGGCAATGCCAGGCTATGATGTTAGTGTGTATATATATATATATATATATATATACATATATATATATATATGAAATAAATGACTACCAAAATTTTAAATACTATCAAACTACTTTAATTATAAGTATTTTTTGTTCATAATTTCATAACAAATGCCAATTTCCCAAAGATAAGACTGTGTAGCACAGCAGAGAAAAGAAATGGAACTTGGTCTACATAATGTCAGGTATCATTGCAATTAAAGGATGAATATTTGTATTTTATGGACACATTTTTAAAACTATTATCGACAGTATTACTTATGACAAACCATCATAAATTGTAGGGCTGGTAAAAGGGTCTTCTACACCCTCTCCCATTTATAATATGGAACCCCCACTCTACTTCTCAAGTTTCATAAGGTAATATTCATATAAAATACAAATTTTATTGTAACCTGATCACATGCATTATAGGTGAACAATTCAAATGAAAAAATTTCAAATAAATAAATGTATCTAAATACAAATTATAGACATGTTATAACAGATCATTCCATCTTAAATAAATCAACAATGTTTTGTGGCAATTTTTAACATCAACTGGAGATCTTTTTTGTCAAAAGGTTCAATAATCTAACACCTCCAACATTATGGATAAAAAATGGTGAATTTTATAGTGTTTTTTTTTTTTAGATATTTGGACAAAAAAAAAAAAAAAAGAAAAAAAGGACACCAGAATAATGTTAAAATTCACAAGAAGTTTTCATCCTTTAATAGTTGCGCTTGATTTAATGCATAACGTATACAATTTTAGATGGAAAAAAGTAAATGTTGATAAGATAGCAAGAGCTAAAAGTACTGCCCTGGCCCCCTAATCAAGTTTGAGCCTCTCAACTTCAGTGGGTAGAATATATTGGTTCTGGTAGATTGTAGTTCTTATAATAAAACCATTACAATACTTAAGATTGATTTGTATTTTTTACAGTTTGTCAACCTTCTGCAAGACATTTAAATCCAGAAAATATTTTTAGATTGTAAGAATTTTTGGAAGATAATAATGATTTACTGACAAAAGTCCTACTATTTAACCTATAGTTGAAGGAAGAAGTAGATTTATCCCTTTTCCAAAGATTTTGCACATAAGTGAATACAGTATAACCCGGATATAAGAGACACCCTGGTATAAGATAAATTTTCTCTGGTCCCAAATTAGAGCCTGTGGTAATGTATATAAAACAGACCAAACCCAGTTATAGAAGAAAACCTTTATCCAATCCTGACAACTCTCTTATATCAGGGTTTACACTGTATAACAAACGAACGAACAAACAAACCCTACTGTAATTGGAACCTGGATCTCTGATACCCAATTCTGAGTTAACCATTACACCACCTGCAGATCCAAGCTTAGAGCAGGTGGCATTCCCAAGAGGTCATCCATCAATGTAATTACTAAACTCAATGATTGTTTTTAACTTTGGTGATCATGTTGTGGTGCAGTAGATATTGGCTGGGAATGAGAACTTGTATTCACTTACACACAAATACCCTTGTGAAAGGTATCAATCCTCTCTTTTTTACGTCCAGCTATGGATTAAATAGCAGGACAAATTGGGTTCTATAGCCTTGGTTGGCAACTAGTCTACCGCAGAAAGAAATAGCAACCTACTGAAGGAAAATGTTCTGCCTAATTAGTCATGGATCGAAAGAGACATGATCGCCCAAGCGTGTATTACGTATGGCACTTAATTGTCTGTTACCTCGCCCGGAGGATAAAGAAAGGGGTTTGCGTAGGGTCAATACTTCTACCCGTAAAAAATAAATACGTCACAGAATCATCAACGATGACCTATGTTAACTGGGAGTGATGGGTTTTTTTTAAAAAAATCATACAAGACAAGAACCAACATTGATGATAAACTTTAAGTATTTTTAAGACAATCATTCCAGAATCCTTAAACTAATTAAATGATCGCAGTACTTATGATAAAACTTTTATCATAAAAGTTTTATCATAAGTACTGCGATCATTTATATATATATATTTTTTTTTTATAAATAATACCTTAATACAATCTTTAGTGGTTTTATGATAAAACCACTAAAGATTGTAAGGTATTATTTATAAAAAAAAAAAAAATTCTGCTTCAAAGATTTGTCATGACGCCAGTGTAAGTGTGTAATCGACGATATTTTGTGTTTAAAATGTAATCCTAGGTATTTTTTATAGGGATTAAATAAATTTTGACAAAAAAATAACAGGCTCTAAGTTCTACAGTTTTTCATTTTTTTTCAAATATACATAGCATTACGCGTATTGTTGTAACATACCGTAGTTCAACAATAACATTTTAACTGCATGAAGGGAAAAAACAGGGTGACAAAAAATCTGATTCAACATTTTTTACTACATGATTGAACATGACAGAATAGTGGTAGACTGAGAAAGACTAAGTGACTAAATTCAGACAAGATAGGTAAGAGAAAGGGAGAGAGTGAGACGAATAGACTTGGACAGATAAGAAAAAGAGAAAGACTTAGGAACAAATTATGATAAAAAGACAATGAGAAAAGAACTATACAAGAGAGTGTGGGTCGAAAAGACACTCATTTTTTTAAAAATAAAAGCTGTATATCTAAATAAAAATATACTTCTGAAAAGCAATACAATATTATTTTTAACCAGCTCACCGCAGCACCAATATTAAATTCCAAGTTTGTAAAATAAATATATCTTCAACAACAAAAAAATTATTGATCATATTCATAGGAAAAAAAAACAAACCCTACACTAGGTAACAATAAAAATGAACAGTATTAAACAAATGATTATTAGATTGATATATAGTCTAATTTTTCTTATTTTAAAAATATTTACAAAGAAACCTTTATTTTTTTTAACGTAAAACTTAAAAGAAAATAATAGTCGACTCTTGAAAACACTTAAAGCATGTTTTTAAAAAGTGACATCGATTGTTTTTACTACTTAATTTTTACCCCCACCTCCTCGTAATGATTATTTCTCGTTAAAATTGTTATCACTTGTAACCGTTCAACATAAAAAGATCCAACTACTTTTAAAAGGAGTTTTAAAATTAAAATAAAACGTCTGGTTCCGAATATTGTCACAAAACTTAGCACTAACAGGTGGTGATAAAAAAAAGATTTGTTGCCGAGACCTACCTAAAGTTTTTTAAAATTTTAGGTAGTGACTTTAACAATGATGAAATTGCACGAAGTCTTCAATAGCGAGCACTAACAGTTAAACTATGCTATGCAAGCATTTCAGAAATATTAATTCTAAATTTAGTCTGCATATATAGATTCTCTAAGTTACAATACAACTCACAATAAAATGACATGTACCACGACACGTCATTAGATTCCACATGTACTTTTTAAGACCCACCCCCACCAAAAAATAAAAAAAAATTTTTTAGCCATTTTCGGGTCAAAATATACTTCAAAGACAATACTGGCGGCCTATGCTTTATTTTAAGAGTAAGGTAATGACATTTGGGTAACAAAATTTCATGTGTACTTTAAATTATCTAATTTGTCACAATTATAAAAAAAAAAAAAATCATAAATCCGAAAATAAGTTTGGTAATATTTCCACAGAAATTATATTTTAAGAAATAAATGTAAATGCATAAACACTTTAATATTTGCCAACGTCTACAAAATTAAATGGAATACTAACTTTAAAAAAATACTCAATTATTTTTCTATATTTATAAAGAAAAAAAATCAATTTCTATTCTTCTTTCTCTTTTTCTTCCTCTCTCATCTAGAGACTTACTGGTTATAATCTCAATTATTTATACTCACTGTTAAATCAGCAGTATTTTCTATTGTAGTACGGGATTAAGTTAATTACCTTTGGCTATATAAGATAAGAATTAATTTTTTTTTTTTTTTTTTTTTTTTAAACTGTGCTTCTGTTTCGAATCTTGAAGCGTGAAAACGTTTGCACTTTTGTTTCTTCAGGCCGAATACTATTTACTACGCGAATGATGCTCCGTAGCTGGAATAGGTCGATTTTTGTCACTTCCGGCACGTAATGAATATCGAATGGTTGACCCGGGTGGGGTCAAAATCAACCAATCAGAAAACACGTCGCCGAGGCCTTGACGTGGCATATGCAACGCCATCTTCTTCGCTTGGTGCGCCATCTTGGTCGGTTAAACTAAAGAGATAAACCTGTGTGTTAACATTTGGATGTTTACGTTGCGCGCAACCACCTGACCTCGTCGCAAGTTAGGTAAAGTCAACTATTGTTTTCGAGTTTTAATCTTTTATCCAACCTTCGTTGTAGAAATGATTTTTGCTTGTTTTTTTCTTTCTACCCCGTATGTTTGTCTCGGCTACCTCCACGGTACCGTTCGTTTATATTACCACTTAAAATGGAGGGGCGTTCCTCGTATGTTATAGGAAGAGCTTCTTCTTTTAAAAGTTACTTTGCCATTACATGTTAGTTTTACCTTATTTCTCTTCAGAACAAATAGCAATTGTAGAATTAATTGTACCAGTAATATTAACACTATGTTGAACAATTACTACATAATAATACTAAAAGCGATTGGTGATACAACTACGTCACACTATGGCGGCACTATCATTCACAATCGCTCAACACCATGGAAACCGTATTTTTGTACATTCTGTATAATTTTTCCTTGGATTTAATGTTAAAATTACTTAAACTATGATTACGTATATCAGATCCATCCGGAATTACTTTTCTTCTATATGTTCGGCATATTGCCAATGTGTATTTATGCGTTGAGTGTAGTGTAAAAATACGTACGATGGCGATGTCTCCTGCGAAATTATTTCTTTTTTTTTTTATTCTTCATTGTTTAAACTGACGATTAAATGTCGATATTAAAAAATAAATTGTTTATATCTTTTGTTACTCGTCTCTGCATATATTCATTATTAATGACTTAGCGGTGTTTTAAGTGAAAATTGACTAGTTACAGACTATATAACCTGTAGTGTTGGCTGCTGGTACACTTATGAATAATTAAATTAAGCACTAAATTCTTCTGTTTCCGTAAATTTAACCAGTTTAATGTCTTAAATTTTCCAGATTTCGCTTAAGGTATTAAGGATTTTAATTAAACACTTTCGGAACAAAACTGCTTAGTTATTTTTTTTTTCTCGAGACACGTCAGTAAGTGTTGCTGAAAATTCTCATTGTGTAAATAATTTAAAGTCTCCATTCTTGTGAGAACTTTCTACTTAATAAACTTTAAAATATAAAGCTCGTTTCTTAATATATATATATATATATATATCGAAGTAAAACTTTAATATAGACAGCTAAAAAATTGTATTGTTTTGTATGCTGAGTTGAGTATCAAAACTTAATTTTAAAAATTGTGTCATTTTATTGTACAAAATCCACTCTGAGTATAAAACCAAACTTTCCAAATTATTTTTTATCTTTAGGAATTTTTGAAAATCGAAAATGACAAACCCTTCTTCATTAACTTCCGTTATTTCGATGTAATTCACAATTTGTCTATTTCCCTAACAGCTGTAGCTTTTCAATTTTTGTTAGTTTTCTGCTGTAATAGGAGGAGGAAGAGATTGAATTTTAAGGATAGATGAATATATTGAAAGGCTTTTCTATATTTCGAACTTAAATATTTTTTGCTTTTCACAGTTAACCTATACAAAAAAAATCTCCCTCCATTCGCAATATATAAATCTTATTTCATGACTTCTTTAATCTACTGAAAATTTGATTGTTTTAGCAACGTCGGTTTTGTAATTGACTATATCAACTTAAGGTAACTTGAACAGTTTTTTCCCCTCCTATATTGTCGCATATTTATCAATTGAACAGCGTGATCAAACAGGTTAAAGTTCAGCAGCATTTTCTTCTGTTAATTGTTTTGACCTCATTTTTATCGTTTATTTTCTATCCCGTGAAACTTGTTCCTCAAACATCTCCATCATTAGGGAGTGTTCTTACCTAGTCACAATACAGAATTAATTAAATTGATTTGTAAGCTTTCACAATAATTTACAAGTAATTGCAAATATTTACACTTGTAATGTGTCAATATTGCATCCTCACTTTAACAATTAAGTTAACTTGAAGAAATTCGGCGGACCTGAAGCAGACTACCACCACGTTTAATTTCGTTTTTCATTTTTTTTTTTTTTTTACTTTTTTCGGCGCAGTCCTATCGATTGTTACTTAAACTTTCCGATTATCAAAAAAAAAAAACTTGAAAAATTACAATATTTAAACAAATTTGGAATGGGGGTCAGTTTCTCATACAACGTTAAAAAAAAGTAAATCGATCCTCCATTTTTCAATTCATTCGCGTTGGGGTCGCTTTGTTTATGTTAATTTCATTGTTTTTCTTTTTACTTTTTTCAGCGAAGTTCTATCGAGTGTTACTTAAACTTTCCGATTATCAAAAAAAAAAAAAATTTGAAAACTTTCAATCCACTATAAGGTTATATGAGAAACTGTCCCCCGCCCCTACCCTAATCGTTTCGGTTTAAATATTTAAATCTTTGCATTTCTCCCCCCCCCCCCCCCCCCCGTAAAGTTTAAGGTGTAAAAGATGATATTGCACTGAAATAAGTCCCAAAAAATTGATAATGAACACATTTCGGGTGGCGGTAATGTACCGGCGACTGGTTTCAAAATGGAGGCTCGATTTTTAAATTTACTATAACGTTGTATGAGAAACTGACTTTTTTTTTTCTTTGTCAACCGTATAGCTAAGGGGGTAAACTATAGGACTGCGCTGAAAAAGTAAAAATGAAAAACAACGAAATTAAACCTGGTGGTGGTTTGCTTTATGTCCGCCGAAAATTCTTATTTGCCCGAGGTAATTCGAGCAGTGATGAATTGTTCTGATATATTGCAGATTAATGCCTCTTTATTAGACTGAAAAGTTTTCACCAGGTGTTACCACTTCACTTCAGCACCTGCCGATATAGTACTAATTTCGGTTATGTGTCCACTCTAGTTTCATTGCAGTGACAAAATATAAGTCACTGGACAGTAGTCCTCGAGTGCACCAATAATTTACCCATTCACTAGTATTATTGAATGAAGAAACGTTTAAAATACGTTTGTCAGCATGTTATAGTTGACTTGTACTATAATATTTGCAGTCTTTTTCACTTTAACTTGTAAGAATTTAATCAAAAGCTGAATTATCTAGTTTTTCTTACTCATAATTTGTTTCTACTCTCGTAATTTTTTTCCCCTTTTGCTTGGTATTCCAGTTAAAAACATTAACCAATCTCTTACTTCCAATATTTCGTTTACCAAGTGGTAATTTTCACATTCCAGTTGTTCAATTAATTTTTTTCTTTTTCTTCTAGATACTTAAAAAAAAAAAAAAAAAATGGGGAACATGTTCGAAAAGCTTTTTAGAGGTTTATTTGGAAAGAAAGAAATGAGAATCTTGATGGTTGGGCTTGATGCAGCTGGAAAGACAACAATATTGTATAAACTTAAACTAGGAGAAATTGTGACCACTATACCAACTATTGGTAAGTAATTTATGAACAGTTAATCTAATAGTGATTTGCAAAATAGATTTATGTAGCTTTTGTTGGTGATTTCACTGTCAAAACTTAATCTTAATTTCATGTTCGATTCATTTAAATTGTAGGATTCAATGTAGAAACTGTAGAGTATAAAAATATCAGTTTCACGGTTTGGGATGTTGGAGGGCAGGATAAAATCCGACCATTATGGCGCCATTATTTCCAGAATACCCAAGGTAAGCACTCTTGATTATCTAGCAATTTTATATTTAAAGTTTCGTCAATCTCTCTCACTTATATATATATATATATATATATATATATATATATAGAGAGAGAGAGAGTATTTAGCTGTTAACTTGAATCAATTCATTTGGGTGATTTTCTTATAAATTCTTGGTAACACAAAAGAATTGATTCATGAAATGTTGAAGTGGAATGGATGCAAAGTTTCTGATCTGTGTTTATTAAAAAGCAATTAGGTTAACCTTTCTTTTTTTTTTTTACCCACCAGGTTTAATTTTTGTTGTTGATAGTAATGACAGAGAACGAATTGGTGAAGCTAGAGATGAACTGTCACGGATGCTCAGTGAAGATGAGCTGAGAGATGCAGTGTTGTTAGTATTTGCTAATAAACAGGTAAGATGTCATCTTTATCAATACAATTTTATAAATTAATTCTATAGCCTCTCTACATTACTCCAGTTAAGAAACTGGTGTTCCTCAGAACCCTACAGTTAAAAAGGTTGCTTGGTTTTCCGTAATAAACTGTGATGAATAGACTAATGCATTTTAATTTTTATGTTCATTATTTTATTATGCATACAGTATATTGTTGAAAAATCTTTAAATATATTAAAATGAGTTAATGATTTTTATGCAGCAGTTCCCTGAGACCGATTATTTCTTGGGTAAAATAACTCAAAACAATGCTCAAGAATGTATATGTAATGAGTAAAATTCATTTATTTCCCTAATTGTGCCAAATTAATTTAAATGTGAATATTTACTGTTATGATGAACCACCTTTACATATTTAAAATTTCTCTCTCTCTCTCTCTCTCAGGATTTACCAAATGCAATGAATGCAGCAGAAGTTACTGACAAACTCGGGTTGCATTCTCTGCGCAATAGAACCTGGTATATACAAGCAACATGTGCCACCAGTGGAGATGGATTATATGAAGGCCTCGACTGGCTGTCAAACCAACTGAAAAATTCAAAATAAATTGGATAAAGTGTCTCAGCCTGGAGGTTAACTGGTACCTGTCAGATTGCAATCACTTTTGTCTATTCCTTCAGTTTTACATTGTCTGTACAGTCCATGTCCATTTGTTATTAAACTTCAGTGATGAAGCATGCTCTCTTTATTGAAAGGATGACCTCCTTCACTGTAAATTAAAAGCTCTTATGGTAAAAAACAAAGCAAAATATTGTATAGCTATGGGCTAATACTAGGGGATTTTTTTTCTTTTGGCAGCAGCAGCGGCAGTTTTTGGAAGAGGTCATAGTGGTGTTAGAGGATTGCCTCACTCGAGTATACATAGTATTCTATACTTTGACTGCTTCTATCACCACTGTGGATATGCCTGCTAGCAGCAGCCTTCTGGATTCATTAACTCAAGATATTTTTTTTTTTTCTCTCTCTTGCCTTAATAAACCACATGGATTTTAGTCACCAGTGGGTAAGGAATCATTAATTTTTTTTTTTTTTTTTTTTCTCTCCAACCAAAAATCCTGCAGAGCTGTTGAGCAGAACAATATTTGATAACAACCAAAAAAAAAAAAATCCAGTTAGACATTGGTCAAAATGTCTCCATTATTTGGCACCAACCTTAATTTTGAAAACAAACTGTTGACTTTGTAAAGTACAAATGTGAATAAAAGTACTGTATGTCTACTCTAGTTGACTGTTACTACTACCTGTGTGCCTGTCCTATAGTCAGCATGCAATTCAACAGCAAATGTAGACATTGTCCAAATGTCTCATCTGTTCCAGTTTCTGTAGTTGCTTTTTTTTTTTTTTTTTTTTTTTTTTTTCTCCCTCCCTCCCTTTGAGGCTGGCTTTAGGACAACATTCCAACAATCTCTTTTGGCCTCATTTATAGAAGTTAATTGAGGGGGTAGGTAACCAAATCCTTCTGCCTTAACTAGACCACACAGCACAGCCTCTAATATCTCTTAATATTCCAATAATGCTGCTGCTTTCCACACTACCCCGCTGGCTTTTGACACTTCAATCATCATTATTGCCTGATCATTATTGCCTGATCATTTTGAATTCAAAATTACTACTAAATATTACTTGCAAATGACCATTTGCTTGGGTTGTATCCTTTTCCTTTGGGATGGGATCTTTAAAAAAAAAAAAATTGTATAATATTGGGATAGTTGACACCTGCATCTAGCTCTCAGGTTTTGTTAGTTACTTAGGTAATTGGATTTCATATATGCCTAGCCACTTAGTTATTCTGAGACCTCAGATTTTTGCTTCAACATTACATGCTTTTTTTCTGCTCCTGCTCTCCTATTCTCAATCCTAATGTTTGCTTGTTTGTTGTGGTGGTAAGGAGAGGGGTAGCTGAAGATTGGCTGCTTGGGTTGGGTCCTCTTCCACCTGCTGCTGCTGCTCTCTCTTCTCATTGTTTCCTAGTGAAAGCAACCTGCAACTACTGGAGTCCATGCACTGATGGACCACTGTCACCTACTATATTGTCAGGAATTATTTTAAGGGCAACCATTTCTTTTTTTTTTTTTTTTTTTTTTTTTTCTCCCCTCCCCCCTCTCTCTCAGTAGGTTCAATGCAAATCTGCTCATGCAGTTTATGGAATGAGGTGACTGACTCTAACTTATACATAGAAAGTGGTTCTCGCATTTCATATGCATGGAATATTCATCTGTATACTACATACAGATTTAATAAATATTTGAAACACCCTCATTTTCATTGCTTATTCCTCACTATACTCATTGTTTGGGCTTACTTTGCACTGCAACCCATTCACTATATTCCTTGTATTGCTTTGATATTTTTGAATACATTCTCACAGGTCTTGTCTTAATCCTCCTAAAATGAATTAAGGATTCATGGTTTCTTTGTTCATTTTGCAAAAAAAAAAAAAATATAAAAGCACCTGCTAACCAATACCTCTGTAAAAAAAATTAATATATCAGTATTGGATGCCGCCCAGCAGATGAGTCTGATAAAATCTTAAATGTTACCAGAATGATATCATTTTGAATGTTGCTTCTACAGTCTTTTCAAGCAAAAACAGTTGGAAATGTAATTCAGGTTCTTTTATTTGGTGCTCTGACACTTCAGAAAACCATGGACCTGTTAATTGTTTTATATTGCTTGCATATTATAATAGTTAATAAAAATGTATGATAAACTAATTAAATTAAGGCACTTCAGACTATATATATATATATATAAAACGTTAGCCTTTATTCCATAGTCACTAGATTGCTTAACATTACATTCTTGAATTTTTTAACTCAAATCAAATTCGTTTAATATGAATATACTAATTTTAATGCTTGTTCATTTTAAATATCTAAATAAAGGTTCTAAAACTGCATGATTTTGGTTACACATTTTGTAGAATACTGTTCAGAAGTTGATTTTAATATAAAATAACTCTGAAATTTACTGTCACTAAGAAGAGATGAAGATGAAATTCTTCTTTTCAATATAAAAAAATCAGGGTAAAATAAGTTGGCCTAGTAAAGCTTATTGAAAACTTTCTTTTAGTAAGTTGAAAAACTTTCAATTTCCTTTGCTCATTTCTTTGCTGCATAAGTCTGATAGGTAAACTTGGGTTCATTTGATACCTCACTCTCTCATTGAATTAGCTACCAATTTCATGATTCCAAGAATAGTTGGGTAAATGTACTTCATTTTAACTGAAATTGGTACTTTGACTAACAAACTTGAAATTTTACGAAAGCATTTAAAAATTCGTTTTAAATTAGAATAAATTTTTGGTCAGTTGAACTAAACAATTTGTACCTCTGATTTCAGTACAAAACAATCCTTCATATATACAGGGTACAACATTAATACCTTCAGTATAAGACATATGAAGATACCATTACCACTCGCTTAAAATTATGTGGGAGGTGTTTCTGCCTTAGCCTGCATAAATACAAAGCTTGCTTAAAATTTAAAGCTTTCTCAATTTTCTTTATTTTCAAATTAAAGTAACTTGGGTAAATTTTTTTGCAAATTATAAACTTTGTGATAGCGCCAAAATGAATACAAGGTATATTCTATGCCATGTGTACATTAAGTTTTGGGTGGGGGAGAAAAAAATTTGCTGTAGATTGTCCTATTTTGGATTTGATAATTTGACATGTATGATTCTTACTTTTGGCTGCATTGTGCTTAAGTCTATGGTGAATGTCTGGGTGAAAATATATTAAAATTTGCCCCTGCGGAAATCTTCAGCAACATGTAAGTCTCTCTCTCACACCCATAGATAAGTTCTTATTCTAGAAATGTTCTCAAATTACATTGATAATGCATTCTTTATTAATAGCATGGCAAGATAAACAGCTCTAATTTAGTGTGTGTGTGTGTATATATATATATATATATATATATACCTACCTACATACATGTAGGGTAAATTGTAGACTTTCTTTGTCTACTGTACAGTAGGATCAATTGCTCACTGAGAAAGAGCACAATGCGATTAACTCAACCAAAAACAAGGAAATAACATTCTGTACTTTAACAGGTGCTGAAAATTGTCATGGCTGGAATTCTTTAAATTGAGTTGTCCACATATTCTCTCTCAATGAGTCAAAATGCTGTGGGAACCCTGTGCTACTTGCATTTGCTAGAAGCTCCAATACAAACCTTTCAGGTTGTTTTAAGGTGTCAATCCAAGAATTTGGAAACATTTAGATGATATATCCAGTCATTATGGTGTTTATGATCACTTCTGGTGAGGGCATTATGCCTCTATTCATCTTTCCACGGGTCTTCAGACTTGACCCAGACCTACATCAACATTCTTGAGTAGGTAGTGCTTCCCTAGGTCAAAAGGGTGGCTGTGGGAAGACCTGTATGGCAACGGCTGTTTTTTTTTTTTTTTTTTTTTTTTTTTTTTTTTTTTTAATGCCACACAAGCAGAACTAAGTGAACAACTCTTTATAACAAAATGACCTGAAGGCATGGATTATGGCAGCATTCACCAACTTAAACAAGGAAACCATCTAGAAGTATTGCAGGATTTAACTATTTTATTCATTGAACCCTGTATATTGAGCATGATCACTTTTTAGGTACCTCCACTTTTTCGGCAAAAATTTACGATACCTAATTTTAAAATAAAAAAACATTCTTAAAGATTTCATTTTAAATAAAAGATTAATGATTAAATTTATTTCCGTTAATTAGAAAATTCTGGTGTATTTCATATAGAAATTATTAAATTTGAATTTCACATTTAATTTCAATTTCTTAAAATTTTCTTAAAAGCGGCCATTTTCTTAAAATTAAAGAATTTGTAAACAAACAAATTTTTAAAAATATTTCAAGATTTGACACTTTATTTTAGTCAAATTTGAAAATTGAAAGTTTAATTTATCTGAATTGAAACAAATATTACTTATTTATAGCATAAAAAAGTAATATGCAACGAATTATTAACGATTGATCGTGTTTACCAGATCGAATGTTTGACAGAGTGTTAACATAGTGTTGACAGCTGCTACGGATGACCAGAAATGACAAATTTTCATAGACATCTATAATTAACAAAAATTAAAAATAACATAAATAAGCCAAAAATTTAAAACCTTGATTTGGAATTTTTTTAATAAATTAATCAGTAATCATTAAACTTTAATTAAGTAAAATAAAAAAACTAGTTTTCTATTTCGAAAAAAATGAACACAGTAGAAAAGAAAAGTAGAACTATTCAACAAAAAAATTAATAGAAAATGAAAAACCTAGGCTAATTTCAAATAAGCAGGAAATAAAGTTTAAAAATAATTCAAATTAATTAAACATAATTTTCAAAATTAATTTAAATGTTTCTTTTTTTTTTTATCACAATTAAAATAACTCAGTGTCATGAAACTGAAAGCAAAACTAAGAAAATACGTTTTTCTATTTCTAGAAAAATTGTGAAACACAGTTGAAAAGTCAAACTACTCAACAAAAAATTAATAGAAAATGAAAAACCTAATTTCAAATATGCAGGAAATAAAGTATAATAACTGAAATTAATTAAACATTATTTTCAAAATAAATTTGAATGTCTTTCTTTATTAAAATTATAACTGTCATTAAAATAAAAAAAAATACATTTTTAAACGTCTTTCTTTAACAAAATAAATGTCATTAAAAAAAAGTGAGAGAAAAAATACGAACAACAAATTTTTAAAGTTTTTTTTAAAAAGAATTCAATTTCAGTCAGTATAACTACAACCCTCGCTATTATTATTGTAACAATTATTGTTCGTTTGTTATTTCGAGGGTTACGGTATGACCCATACTTATGTAAATACATAAAAGAAAAATTAACTTTAAGTTTAAATTTTACACGAAAGCTGAGCAAAAATACAACCAGTTGGTATGCAGACGAAATAAGAAACTAAAATGTGATATAATTAGAATAAAGGGACAAAACTCTTAGATCACGTGACCTGTTACATAATAATGGCACTTATAGTGTACCGTACATGAAAATAAGGAACCCAAAAAATACAAAATAAAATTATTTAAAAAATCATTGAGCCTCCCCCTAACAAATAATAATCTTTGCAAATTTTTTTTTTTTTCACTTAATTATTATATAATCTCAGCGGAACAAACAAATACCGAAATTTACACGATTTTAAACTATTAAATTTTTTTTAAATTATTATAATTAAAATTTTAAAAAATTGAAAAAAAATTCATTATTTATCAAATTTTTTAATATTATTTATTTACAAAAGCAATTAGGAGCTTTTTTAATTAATGTCATAATTTTATTGGATTTATGATTTTTCAATTCAGAGCAGATTTGAAGTTCTTTGCGCGTCAATTTGGAAATCACAGACTTTGTTTTTTTTATCTCCAAAGACTCCTACTTCTAACCAAAAAAAAAAATCACGGGAACAAAAAAGTTTTGTGCGAAATTTCATGAAATTAAGTGGGGGGGGGTGGGGGGGGGTAATACATTTGAAGAAGAAAAAAAATGTTCCTACCAATATTTAAAAGAAAATTAAAAATAATTTCATTCATTTCTGAATAAGTCCTGAAAATTTCATTAAAATCGGACAATTATTTGATTTTTACAAGAATGTCCAAATTAATGTGTTTTCTACGGAAAAAACGCGCAAAAAAAAATCATTTTTTGGAGTAGTTGATGACGTAAAACAAAACAAGATTTTAACCAAAATTTCAAACGTGTTAGAAGGATTAAAAAAAATTTCAAAAAATAATTAAAAAATAATTTGGTCTTTCATCTTAATAATAAGATAAACATTTTGATGATAAAACTTTATTTTCGTTAAGTTTGTGGCGTTTTGCAATACGCTATGCTGATTTTCCCGTAAAAAGTGGAGGTACCTATTTTAAATTTTTGATTGGCCCCTTCATAAGCTTTAAAACAGTTATCCTTTAACATGTCTCGAGTTTGAACCATTAGCTAATAGTTTCATGTGCAGCTGTGTACTAGGTGCTCCTTGGAACTGCCTACTTAAATACTAATGATAATGACTAGATGCAAAGTTGCCTCCTAATTAGAACTGTAGAACATTAGGAACATCTCCATACAACCAAGACTAACAATATCTATAAGGACCAAGAGCATGCATGAAGACTGATAGTTAAAATTTTAATAAATTTACTTTAATGTTTCAAGGTCTTTTTGTGCAATTTTGGTAGATCTGTTAAAAATGAGATTTCAGTGGGGTTTTTTTTTTATTTCAACGACAATCTATCCATTGCACTCTGTAAAAACTGATTACTGTCCATGTATTGATAAATCATAGGTGTGCAAATGCTCAAATCCAACTGTTCTGTTAGTTTAGTTTTGACTTAAAATTATATTTTACAGCTGATTTATTTTCCTCTTTGTTGAAATGATCAGCTAACAGAAAACCAAAAATGGGAGAAACTGTATTCCAATCATGCTTACTGCTAAATAATTCTTACATAAATCCAATTAATTTTTATATTATAGTTTGGAAGTTCATATCATTTGCTACTACAAATCCTCTTAAATATTTTTTTTTCTTTAATACTTTGTAAAGTACAACTAATGTTCTTACAGAGTGACAGATGTCAAAACTGAAATTGCTGGTCATGAATATTTTATTTTCAGACTACAAAATCTTCCTCTTTCAATTAATTTATAAGCATGCTAATATCTTTTTTGTTTTTATATTTATTTATTTCTCATCAGTAAAGGGTAGATATTTACCTAATTCTGAATGTGAAGATTTTGAAAGAATTTCATTCATGCTGTAAAGCATGTTTGACTTGATTATCATTGCATAACTTGTAATCACAACTGATTTTATCTTTTAGTTACTGTCAGATAATATCAGTAACGCAAATTTTAATCTGCAAAGTTTCATTTGTTTCTTGTTAAAATTTCAATCTAATCCCATTTAATACAATTGTAATCTGTCCTGTTATCAAAGATGAGTCTGTCAATTTTTGTCATTCTATGCAAATGAAACTTTCTGAATGATATTACTTAAATGTTGACTTTATTTAACCCTGCACAAGCAAATGACAAATGGCTTACTTGTCTGTATTGACAGGGCTAGACTTACACTCAAAGCAAGGTGGGTCCTGTCTGCTAATGAATTTGATATGATTTGAGCCAAGGTTTTTACAAAACTAGATGGTCTTCCTGCCAACTTTCTTTTTCTTATTATTGAGGCAGCATGTCTAGGAAAGTTGCTATTCAAATCTAGGGACCTTCCCCATTCTCTCTCTCTCTCTCTCTCTCTCTATATATATATATATATATATATATATATATATAAAATAGATGTCTATTAATCTAGCTAATTTTTAACAAGTGACAGAAAATCTTACTGTCAGAAACTTTTTTTTTTTTTTCCTTAGTAAAATCCTCATGTCTCTACTTAGACTGATTTTAACCTTTTTGAATCACCTCATATGTATTTAAACAGTTCTCATCACAAAAGCTTTAGGTAGTGTGTGTACCTCCATGGAATTGCTAAAAAACATCAACCTACTGCAAAGAAAACCTATACATTTGTAATGAAGTTTCTTTATTAAAAGGAAAGCTTGAGTAATTTTTGCATATGTTAAACTTTTTAACTGCATCTGTAGATGTACTATATTTTAGCACCTTTTTACTGTGAAGGAAATTAATTTGGAAATTCTTGCAAGAATCAAACAATTGTTGGGTTTTGATTTAAATTTTCAATATTCACAAATCTTTAGTGTTTTTATAAAATCTTGGCAAAAAATTTTGTTTCACCTCTTAATTTTATGAAAACTTGGAATTTACATTGTTCTGACTATTGTCCTCGTCTTTATTGCCATTATGGCAACGTTTCAGCAGTTGTATGCTCCAGCTCGCAGGTGTTAGCAATTTCAAACCAAACCCTTTTATTACGATCACTAGCACCTGAAAAAAAGGAAGTGTACAATGGCTAAAACATTGTAACAATGGCAATAAAGATGACAACAATAGTTTGAACAATATAGTGTAAATACTACCTCATCTCAGAAGTGGAGACAAAGACTGAGAAATTCGCATACTTTTTAGTGACTGTTAAAAGTAGGTACGTCACTGCATTTTCAATATCTAACTTTTAACCTGAATTTTTAAAAATGAAAGTCTTTAAAACTTATTTTAGTTTTAATTGAAAGTTAAATGATTAAATTTACTATTTCCTTAAGCAAACTACTGTCTGGTTTAATTTCAAACAAATTATATTGATTGGAATATAAAAGGTTTTTTTTTTTTTTTTTTTTTCTTCCCAGTTATTTTTAAGCGATTGACACATTTGTAAGCTTGTTAAAAGTTAATTCTTGTTTTAAAAATCTTGCAAAAATAAAATACTATAAAGCATTTTTTTTTTTCCGATAATTAGCAAATTGTTAAATTAATCTGATTTACACAAGTATTACTTATAGCATGGAATTTAAAATAAAATGATTTCTTAATCACTGATTTGAACATTTTGACCTGTCCATGCTGTTTGCCGTTAATCAAGAATTTGTTGACATGTTCTTGATTAGAGATAGTGTATGGCATTTATAAGCAACAAAATTGTACAAATTTTTTTCAGGTATGGGAGCTAACTGACTTTTTAATTTTTTTTTTTTAAATATGGTGACAACAATTTTAAACTTTTAATTTGCAATAGGCAATATAATCAATTCTTAACAAAAAAAAAAAATGTAACTGCAACAGTTCTTTGAAGATCTTTAAAATATTTTGAAGTTTTAAACTTTAAAAATTATTTTTAAAAAAATTCTCTTCCCATTTCATCAGTAATGGTGGAAAAAAAATTTTCTTCAGACTATGCCCTTAATTTTTATTATTTATTCAAACAATTAAATGCTTATCAAATTAAATATCCGCTTAATTTTTCTATTTTACTTGTCGGAGCATGTTTTCAGATACAGAGGTAAAATTTTAAAAAGTAGATGACTTATTCTTCAATAAGTCCTGTATTAACTAATAAAATTATAGGCCGCAACACTTAAAATTTATTAATTTCTTGGATTTACATGGAGTGGAGTAACTGGTAAAAAAATATTTTAACCAAGATTTTTGAAAAATAATTTCAAAAATTTCATTCATTTGTGAATAAGTACTGAAAGTTTCATAAAAATCCGACAATTGTTTGTGTGTGTGTGTGTGTGCGCACGCTTTTCTTTCCACCCCCACTTAATGTGTTTTGTGTTTGTCGGGTGGGGGGGGTGACGTCATTATTACCAAATGTTCTGGTTACCCGCTAACTCAAATCAAGGCAATATTTTCTGCCAAAATTTCTAATGTTAGAAGGGATTCCAAAACTTTTAAAAATAATTAAATTACTTTGATCTTTCTTCTTAATGATATTTGATGGGAAAAGTTTCTTTGTATTAAATTTGGAACCGATTTTATTCCTACTATGCACTTTTTTTTTTTTTTTTAATAATGCAATAAAACTAATCATTAGGCTTAATTTTATAAATGATATATATCAAGTACAATATTGTCTTAAGGCAAAAAATTTTCAAGATTTATTTTGAATTTTTATTGAAATAATTTGTAATATATTAATTTTTTTTTTCTCTGAGAAAGGATTGTTACATCATCAGTAAATATAGTTTTACTTAATGTCATAAATATTATTACAATCTGACACCCCCAAATATTTAAAAGAATCTTGGGTTATCATTTGTATGGTATTGGAGACAAATTTTATAGATATGCTCATATATACACATGCTCAGAAAATAATGACAACTATAACAAATTTAAAGCCCAAATTCTATAAAATATTAGACAATATTTTTATTTTTAAGATTAGAGTACTTTGTGTTGTATCTTTGGTTTTGCAGACAGTGTTTTGACTTCTGCTAGTTTAGACTAGTTTTAAAAAAAAATTTTTTTGTGTGTAGGTTGAAGGTCTAATGAATGGTAAACAGCAAAAATCATCACCCTACATTTTATGATGGGACCAATGTGCTTAAGTAGTGCCAATAGCCTTTCCTTTTCAGCTTCACTTGAACAAATTTAGCAATGTCTCACTTAAAAAGTGCTACACAACAGGTGGTAAGCTTGTTACTATAACACTAAATTTATGCACTTGAATCTCCCACCTGAGATAAGGTTTGTTCCTTCCAGGGTTTGTGTTCAGTATTGTTCTGGGACCAATAGAACATAAATTTGGCCGATTGCTTATGCATATGAAAAAAAAAAATACTTAAGCAGGGGAACAAAGATTAACAAATAAGATTTGTATTTTCGATTTAGTTTATAAGCAGGAAGAAATTGAGGCAGATAATTGTAAATAAAAAATCATTTTTGGTAAAGACTAAATGTTTTTAAAGACAATGAATGAACAGGACAATTCTTGAAGTATGAAAACTACAAACGTTTCCATGTAACATTTAAGCTGTTTATATTAATTCTTTTTAAAAACTAATATTTTACTTCTTTAATTTTCATTTCAGCCTCATCAATTCTCCCAAAAGTTCATTTTACACATAAATCAACCATTTGTCTATGCATTGAATACTATTACCATGTCTGGTCAGGTGCTCGTGCTAGTCATCTTGAGGTTATCAACAAAATTCAAAGAAGGTTCTGAAATATAATCAATCCTAACTTAGCAGCCCATCTGCAGTCACTTTCTCACCATGATGTGGCTTTCCTTTGTCTTTTTTACAAGTAGATTCATGGCAACTAACAAGCTTTTGTCTCTAGTTCTCTGACCACTTGTATTCACATGTGCTACTAGATTGGCATTAAGGTTCTACTGTTTAACTGTCAAAATGTAACAGCTGTGACGTGGTGTACTGTCGGAGCCTTTGTGGACTGTTGTCTTTTGTGTCAGGATTGATCCTGGTCTGAAAACAATCCATCAGCTCACACTCATTGGTCATTGATGGCGTTGACACAGCAGCTGGTCCTTGGGTTGACCTCTTCAACTATAATCTCTTACTCTTGTGATTTTGATCTTAAGAGAGTTAAGCCAAATTCTCACTGGGTATCTCCACCAAGCTAAACCAAGTTGGATAAGCACGTACAATTGTGGAAATAAAAATGGCACCAATTTTAGAAATAAAATGAATGATGCCTACATAAACTGTAGATAGTATTTATATACAAAAATTATTAAAAAAAAATTAGTTTTGTCTTTTCCCAAACCTATTAATTAGTGACAGGTCTAAGTCTGGCCAGGTAACTGGTAAATTCAAAACACTACTGTTTGTACTTTGTAAAAAATGTTTGTCAGCGT
The DNA here is from genome assembly GCA_037127315.1 of Ascarosepion bandense. Lineage (NCBI taxonomy): Eukaryota > Metazoa > Mollusca > Cephalopoda > Sepiida > Sepiidae > Ascarosepion > Ascarosepion bandense. The sequence continues at coordinate 990,988 of JBBBDQ010001161.1, forward strand.
TCTTATTATCATCAGTTTGGCACAAGGCTTTTGTCTGGGTTTTTCTCTTCCTCAGCAGATAACTTTGGTTATTATTACTTCAAACTTTGGTTGGCAATTTCAACTTTGACTGCAAAATCACTTCACCTCTGGTCAGAGCTCTATGGTTGGCGACTCAAACTGACTTTGTCTCACTCCTAACCGGGATCTCACGTGAACTCTTTGTTGCTGGCAGCAGCACGATGATTAACTCTGTCTCTATACATCACTGTCCAGGCACTGTCTTTAGCTTCTGGTCCTTTTTTTTTACTGGTGTGGTGAGGACACACAAGGGGTGCTATGCAAATATCCTAACTTTCAACCAGTCCTCCAATTATGGGCTGTTCTCCCACTCCACCTTGGGCAGAGTTATTACATGACGTCAACCTCTTTGTCTTCTTCTATTTCTCACTTCCAATCATGAAAAATTATCTCCCTCTGGAGTTATTACATGATGTCAGCTTCTCTCAGGGAAATTTTAAATAATCATTTTCTGTAATTAATAATTGTTCTTTTTTTTTTTTTTTCCTCTCAACAAATAAACTTGACCTTTGCTCTATACCTGAATTCCCAATCTCAGGAAATATGAATAAAAATCCCTTTCTTTTCATTTTGTTTATACTTTGCAATAAGGCAAGCCTAAAATTTTGACCTCTTTAATCATGCAGGTGTGTATTGACTGTATTCATCCGAGAACAAAGAAAATAAAATTTTCTCTTCAATTGTTTTTGGACTCTGCATTTTGCGGGTTTATTACACAGATTTCAACATGGTGGTTCTGACATTTAACTTCTAATTATATCGACCATATTTTGCCAAAGATTTAGGAAAATAAAAAAATAAATAAATAAATATAAAAAAAAGAATATTTTTCTTCACTTGTTCTCCCCACCACAGATAGCGATCCTATTGTACATATTTCAACGCGGTCAATTAACATGACTTCCATTCATGTCAGCTTTTCCTTTAAAAATTTTTTTCTTGAAAAATATGAATCTAAAAAATACAAATTTCACTTCCATAATCATTTTTCATCTAAGCATTGTTTAGTAATGTCTCCTCTCTTTCAACAAGGTGAGTTTGACACTTTGACCTCTCAACTGTCTCACTGGATAACCACAATCGTGGTATAATTACATCTCATTCCTATTTTTTTAGCCAATTTGTAAATTAAATCTCTTCACCTCCTCTCCCACCCCACAAACGAGTTTTTTTTTTTTTTTTTTTTTTTGTTTTTTTTAACTCTTGTTGGAATAAAAAAAATGTTTTTTAGTTAACTCTTTTTCAGCGGTAATAATTTTTTAAAAAGAAATAATCCATTAACTCTTTCGTCTGTACACCATGTTAAATATTATAACAGCTTCTTTTACTTAAATTTCTTTTTCACACTTCATTTTTGTTGAATTCCTTTTCGTTTGCTTACTTCCAAAAAATTAAATGCAATATTGCTATTTTCTCTCTTTGATTTCTCTCCTTTTATCTTTGACATCCTTGTACCTTGTTTTTATTTCTCACTGTAACCCTTTGCACACCAGTGGCAGTCCTGCCTTGCTTGGAGTGAAGTGATTATATTTGAAAAAAAAAAACTTGTATAACTTGCATTTTCTGTAAAACAAATATTAGTGCATTTCAACTATCTACAGTCAAAATAAACACATTTAGTATTTACCAATTTCTCATTAATAACAGGTTTTCAATAAATGGCACATGCATACACAAACAAAACTTGGACACTTTTAAATAGGTGAATGAAAAAAAGGTTGAAGAACTTAATTGAAGATATCTATTGTAATTGTGAAAAAAATTAGAATCTAAGAACAAGTTTTGCTTTCATAAACAACATTTTTTTCTGTCAATGTTTGGTTACAGAACTTGAAGATTTGGGTTGTATTTTCAATTTCGTCTATAAGCAGGAGAATAATTGTGAAGCAGATAATTGTAAAAAATTTAAGAATAGTGTCTGCAGTTTAAAGATTAAATGGTTTGAAATAAATATTTTATTTCCTGAACACTTTAATGGTATTTTAATATACTATACTACTAACAGCTATAAATTATTTAAATTTTAATTTCTGGACAATTCAAATTATTTCTTAGGTCAAGAAATATAAGCAGATGTCAGAGACATCTGCTTATATTGATATTATCTAGAAAACAATGTTAACAAAATTGTACAACTAGATAGAAAGTGAGATTTTAAAGCTACAATCCCACCTGATAAATATGTTCTAATTTACCAAGACATGTATTTGCTAATGTTTTGTGAAGTTCTTGAGATGAATTGTCATTGTTAAACACTGATGTATCCAGACTAGGGTCTCATCTTTGCTTGTTTTACTAAATACAAGGCTCAAGGTAGGTCACTAAATGAAATTGTTATATGGATGGAGAAGGGGAAAGTCAATGCAAATCACGAAGATACAGTAGGTAACAGCTGACCCTAGACTGGAATCAGTTAAGATTTTTGTAATCAGGAAGCACAGTCTTTGGGATCTGTTAGATAAAGTAGTGGCTCTTGAGAAAAAGAACTTAAGGGAATGAGGGTGTTTTGCTCCTGTATATGGTATGGTGTGTCTGTACTGATGTAATGTAGCTCATCAGAATTTCTATGGAAACAGCAAGATGTGTCTATAGGAGAGGGTGGAAAATAATCACCTACAGTCAGTTAAGTACCGTATGTGATACATACTTGAGCGGTCATGTCTCTTTCGAGAAATGACTGACTAGGCAGATTTTCCCACAGTGGGTTGCAATTTTTTTCCACAGTAGACTGGTTGTCAACCAAGGCTATAGAACCCAGTCTGTTCTGATAGTCAACCCATAGAGGGAGGGAGAAGAGATGGACTAATACTTTCCCCAAGGATATTTGTGCTTTAATGAATGCAACGAATTCAATTGAAATTTGAACTCAGCTATTCGATTTCTCATTCCAAGCCGATATCCATTGCATCACAATTTTGTATAAGTACTTCAAGGCTGGAAAAAAAAAATTTAGCAGCTCTAACTGATATGTGGCAGTAACACTGTATATCAATATTTTGTTCGGAACGGAAGTAATTAATTTAATTATTAACTATAACTGAAAAATCTTCTAATTGCTATTATAGATCAGAAGAAAACGTACTAAGAGAAATTTTCTTTATCCTCCTAATATGAACAAAGGAAAACGGAGTTAATTAATTTTATTAATTAATTATTAAATATAACTGGAAAATCTAATTACTATTATAAGTCAGAGTTGTTGCGGGGGCGTTGAAGGAAGTCGACCCCGCAAAGTTAGATTTAGAAAAGTGTGAACAGCCCAGACAATGAGGAGACAAGGGCAGAGGTATGAACAATAACTTTAGTGTTTATTTTTATAAAGGTTTGGTACAGGTTTCGTTCGGATAGGCTTTTGCTCCGGAGGGTAGCTGCTTCTATGGAGTTGGTGCGGTGAGTGTTGGGTTTCGTCCAGTGTTGGACTCAAGGGTTGTTCGTAGCGGTAGCTGGTAGATTGAAGATGCTGGAAGAATCGCCTGGCGGGTTGGAACGTGTCCGTCTTCAGGTCCAAGTGGAAGCGAGCTCGTACCGGTGGATGGCACTTGACGAGAAGCGGAATCCCTAAACAGGGCCGAGTCAAGATAAGGTCGTCGCGGATGCGGGACCGTACCTAGAGGTTACGGGGGCCGATCCCTAAACAGGGCCGAAGCGAAGTAGGGTCGTCGCGGATGCGACTCTGAGTGGCCGATTCGACTGCTGACGCAGGGTTAATGCCAGAAGCTGGTGTTTGCGACTTCGATGGCCGATTCGACTGCCGGAAAGCAGGACCAATGCCAGAAGCGCGGGGTGTTGTGACGGGACAACTCCGAATTTTTCGGGGGCGAAACAAGGCTGGTGATTAGCGAAAGGGTTCAGTCGACTACTCCCAGATCAGGCGGAGTAGAAAAACGATAAATAATAATTGTTCCCTGTGATGTTTGGTGTTTTGGGGAGCGCAGCCTAATCGGATGCATATCATGATAGTTTTAGGCTCGGACGTATTCGTTAAATTATGTTGTGTCGCAAGGTGCAGCTGAATTTTCTTTATGGCGGGTTTTAAAATCCGCCAAAGTCAGCGTCGTTTCATTCTAGGGAGCGGCTAATAACTGCTGTTATGGTCGTTTCTTTCTGGGAGCGGCTATTAGTGGTCGCGACAAGGCCCTTCCCCTAGAGAATTGATCATATCAATAGAAATAATATCTATGAAGGTTCCTAGGGAGCGGCTATTAGTGGTTGCAAGAGAGGAAAACGTACTAAAAGACATTTTTCTTTATTCTCCGAATAGGAGCGAAGGAAAAAAACAAAAACAAAAAAAGATAACAATGGTATTCCTCTGTTGTTATTTTAAACCGGAGAAGGAAAAAAGAAAAGACTGAGATATGTTTTAATGTCAGGAAGTGCCACGAACAATGGACGCTGGTTTCGGCCACCCATGGGAAATGTCGGTGACTCAGAAATAGATATTAAAAACGCAGGTGCGGAAAATTCTTATCTAAATAACAATGTCAATCGACCCTTGTCAACTTGTTTTGGGCGAAGCCAGTTTAAAAATGTTAATAGCGATTGTTTTAAAAAAAATCCCTGAAATTGTTTCGTGAGAAAGAAAATTCTGAGAAAGAAATTTCGCCGGTTAAGTCCAGCCCAGAAAAGGGGTATAGGAAGATGACGTCATAAGACTGAGAGGAATCTCATTGGTCCTGTGAACCAGCGCCGAAAGGGGGGACGATCAACAGTTGACGTCATGGAAAGAAGACTAATCTCATTGGGTAAACCAAAGACACCGAGTAGCAGCTAACCTCAGCATTCTATTGGTTGCCGAGATGAGGGGTTAGACACCCAGCGACCGTCAGCCCCACACCATGGCAGGGGCATAAATACAGGGTTCCGAGGTACCAAAAATCAGTTCCAGTTGAAGTTCGGGTTGGATTGGAGTTGCCAGTTAAATTCCAGTCAGCTCCCGGTCCAGAGATGTAACGACGAAGATAAGCGCCAACCGCAGAGCCTGCCGGCCAACCAGAATTTGCACTATTGCATCAAGACGAGAAGTGATTTTGCAGACAAAGTTGCAGTTGAAGTTGAGTTGCAGCTCGAGTGGCAGAGAGTTCGAGTTCTCGGTCCAGAGACGTAATGACAAAGAGATAATTGCCACACAGCTGGGTGCCAACCATAGAAAATTGCCGCCTGCCAAAGACAGTTCCCAGCTGAAGAAGTAAAGAGACTGAGAGATGGTGGCCATGCCGTTGGGTGCCGACCGTAGAGAAGCCTGTCGTCAATCAACCAACCAGAGTTAAGAGACAGACACGAAGAGACTTTGCAGACAAAGTTTGAAATTGCCAAATGAAGAGAGTTTTTGGTGAGTGTGATCCAACCCGGAGCACTTCGGCAATTTCCGCGACATTCCGGAAAACAAGAATCAAGTTGACTAGACTTATAACGAACTTAGAACTCTGTTCGGAGCAGCGAGCTGCGGCCAGCCAGATTTCTGGTTATTGCTTAGGAGAATAATTCGATTTACTTAAGAAACTTCCAAGAGACTATCGTGTATATTCTGTATATAAAGACGTTATTTTACAACACTTCAGACGTCGGTCCACTTATTTTTCTTGGTGCTATATGTTTTTTTTTTTTGTTTTTTGTTTTTTTCTTTTATTACTCAATTGTGTGCACGCTTCCCGGTTTAGTTTAGTTCGGCAGAGAGACAGCTAGTGGAGAACTCACGTGACTATCTTGTGATTAATCAACACAACATGGGACAAGGGAGATCACCGTGACAGCTGTCTGGATCGAAACCAACAGCAACCGGCCGGGTAGTGGCATACTGTAATTTTGTTCTGACCTGTTTTATTTATTTATTTATTTATTTATTTATTTTTACAAAAAAATATAGCATAGAACTTTCTAGGGTAGTATAAGCATCTGATCATTCTTTTTATTTTAGCCTTTTGTGATAGTCATAATTGTTCTAGCAACACCAGTTTGCTGTTACATTTTTCCAAGTTGCCCATATTTGTAAGCTTAGATGTGGGACATGGCTGAAATCGGGGATGATCCAATAAGGTACTCAGTTGTAGTTAATCTATGGCGACAAACTTGTTAACCGTTACACTACATTGAAGTGCCCTTTGTTTTTCTAAGTATAGCTTAGATGTAACACAAAGCCGAAAGTATGGGGTACCCAGTGAGGATCGAGCTCATTATTCTGTCATAATTGATCAAGCCTGCCTCTAGCAGTGGATCGTATATATGAGTTCCAAACGATGCTCAAACCCTTATTGAGAGTGCAACCATTCATCATAACTAATGATAATTTAGAGTCAGCTTGGTGATGATGAAAAGTTACTGGTTAGTCGTTTGAAGTATAGAAAGTTACAATCCAGTTTTTCCTCCACTAGGCAGTTAGAGGTGGGTCAGATAAGAGATCGACCGCCAGACACAGGCCATCTTAGTCATAAATATATTTCGGCCATTGTATCCTCCGGCTTTTTCCTGTAGATAATGGTGCTGCTTGATTTAAATGCTTGAGGCTGAGAACCCGTAAAGAAACTGAATTCAACATTTTCAGAAAGAAAGCATTTCAGTATGTGGAAAAATTTTACACCATCGTTCAAGAAGAGATAAAATATACCTGCATATACGCAGATAGCTGAAATTGAAGAAAGACATTATAGACTTTTTTGTTAGAAAATGTTTGTGATATGCCATGTGGCTAGGTTTTGTTATACTTCTTTTTTTTTTTAATCATATCACCCCGAGCAAGGCGGTAAGGCCACTGGTGTAGGGGGTTACGTAAGAGTGAATAGATTGGAAAAGAGAAAGCCAGAAACCACGTCCTAAACAGGGAACAAGGGATGAGCCTCTACACCTGTTCAATAAATGTGGGCGGAGTGTGAACCGGGCGATAGTTCAGTCTATCTACTCCAATTGAAAAAAAAATAAACAAAAAAGAAAAGTGAAAAGATTGGAAAAGAGAAAGCCGGAAACCACATCCTAAACAGGGAACAAGGGATGAGCCTCTTCACCTGTTCAATAGACGTGGGTGGAGTGTGAACCGGACGATAAGTCGTTTTCTGCGCATAGACTCCGAGCATCACATCCGGTCCACGAAGCTAGGCCTCGTCATGAAAGGGATACTGGCCAATCACGAACGTTCCCACCAGAAAAGGAAATGCCTCTGGATACTACAAGATATGCTTAAAAGCAGGCCGCCCATAACGACCACAAACAGTTTTGGGCTGTCAGGCCACCTGCCGATATGCAGGGTGCTGTCGTCGCCATGACCACTCTTCTCAATACGACCGTTATTACACTCTGGTTTGACTAATCACCTAACTCACACACGGAATCCAGCAGAATGGGTCTAACGGACGTTTTGATCGGTCGAGGACTCGGTGGTAGGGTGTGTTGGTTGCCGAGGTGATGATGGTGTGACACGATAACTAGGCATATATGTATTTTATTATAATAGATTAAAATAGAAAATAATTTAAAAACATATTTAACAAAAGTGAAAAAGAAGAGGAAAAAAAAAAATAAATAAATAAACGCTTTTTCTTTTATGAGGAAAATTGTGGAAGAGACAAGAGTATCCGATTACTGTCTTAAATCCTACCACTCTTCCGGTAAATATTTGACTCTGATTTAATGTGATAAAGAGATAAGTTCAGGAGATAAAGTTCAGGAGGTAGGTTTTCGAATGACCAGGTCAAAGGCTGTCTTTTACTGTATCTTGACCACACATTAAGAATTTTCCGGCGGAAGCTTTATTAAGATAAAAAAAAAAGATAACTGAAATTTCAGACTTGTAATCGCCAATTGCTTATCAACCAGTGGTTTAAAGCATTTCCGGATTTCCAGATTTCCGGATTCATTTTAAATAAATAGAAGTTAGTTAAGTTGACTGAGGGAGTTTAGTTAGTTCCGCCGGGCGTCTGCTTGAAGTAAGAAACTCCGTTCGTCTTGTTTCGGTCAGTTCGGATTTGTTGAGCTCCATTAATTAAAGTTAGAGCTGTGTGTCACATTCGCCTGCCCCAACCGAAAAGGCTAACTCTAAACTAAATAAAGCATCCTTTCAACTCATCCAAGTTGTGGAAGTTCGTTCCTTATAGTCAATCTTGTACCCCCAGCTGTCCGGCCGACATTTTCTACAAATTTCCGGCAACATCACAGCGTGGAGAACGGCCACCGGAGAAATTGTTCGGACAGTCCGTTGAGGTGTTACAGATGGATTAATGTAGCTGATAGGCCTGTGTTGCACGAAACACCATCCAGCTACATGCCTTCTTCGTCGCTGACGCCGTCATCTCGGCAAACCAGACTCATTACAGTGACCGAATCTCCAGCCTCGACACCGCCAGCCTCTGGACGTCAACGGTCGCGATTGATAACAGCTCATCGTCGATACCACCCAGCTACAAACCTTCCAGCATCCGAATCGACATTTCACCCAATTTTCTGATAACTTTTTCAGATACCTTATATATTAAACAAATACACATTGTTCAAAAACCTAATCCTGGTTATTTCTTTCCTTTCGTAACTAAATGTTTATTATAATAGTTTGAAGTTTAGTATCTATCGAACCAGGAAAGAAATTATCCGTGGAGGCAACGAGACATATTCTGTACTTACATTTTCGAACGAAAAGAGGAAAAGAAAGCTTATATCCTTCCTTTTATTTTTCTGGGAAGCGCAACCTGGGCGTGTCTTGGCAGACTAGGTTGGGTGGAGAGTTAATTCCGACACTCCAGATGTCTCCCATGAGTTCCACCCGTGGGTGAGTAATGCAAAAAGTCTTATTCTCTAGTTTAGTGAAAAAATAGTTACGCAACATCGCAAGGACGAATTGCCTACGGATGCTTATTGTAACATTTTTCGCCTTTCCCTCAGCTAGGGGTTAACAGCAGATATGACTGGCCTCTGTAGCAATAAACCTCAGAGAAGGAAAACCATGAGTTCAAAATCAGTTTGGTGTGGAGTTAGCACTCTACCTGTAAAAACTTACTAGAGAATCCATAGCAGGAACAACGATCGTGCTGAGAGTGTATCCCTGTATTGGTTACCGGATTACCGATGGTCGGTCAAGTTGTGGCCAGGCTTTAAATGATAATATAGAGTGTATGAGTGATGTTCAAAATGTTACAATGGAAAATCAATAGATGCTGTTTAATACAGGAAATTAAATTTTAATGAAGCGCTATCTTATCTGTTTGCCCTTCACACCACGAGAAGAATTTTCTGTGTTCACTGATTTTTTGACTGGGGCTAAACCTCAGCAGGCTATACATTTTTTTTAAATGCACAAAAGTTACGGAAACAGTAGTGATAGATCCATGCGGTGACCAGAAAATTTGAAATTGCTCTGGTGGAGATTAGTGCATGTATATATGTGAATGTGTCTTTAAGTACATAAATATCGTTCATTCAGTAATGAATTTGAACACTCTCAGTTACTGGCGTATGTTTGCATGGTATATCACGCGCTAAAAGTTTGCCTTCTTCTACTGAGCGCCCATAGCTCAGAGGTAGAATCACCGACTGATGTCAATTCGATCGGGTTTCAATCCTGGCTAAAAGCAATCGGTTTTCTAACCGTACTGACGAGCTGTGATACAGTGAAACAGATCTGTCTGTATATATATATATATATATATATATATATATATATCCAGATGAAGAGAACCAACAGTTTTACAATTCTGAGTTCTCCTACATTTACTTTTTTTTATACAAGGTAACCATAAAAGCTCTGTCCATTTTTAAAGGAAAAAAAGAAAACGCTTCACAGTATGTGTAACTTATATTTAGTCTTTGAAGTAATCGCCATCGGCATCTACCACCTTCTGTCTACGTATCTCCAGCTGTTCAATGGCCTTGCGGTAGAACTCGGAGGGTTTTGACGCAAAGAAGTCCGTGAGGGCTTTGCGCAAGTCTGCTTCATTGGTGAAGAATTTCCCACAAAGATGATTATCCAGGTTGTGAAAGAGGAGGTAATTGAATGGCACAAGGTCAGGTGAATAAGGTGGATGGTACAAAGTCTCCCACCCAAGTTGCTGTATGGTATTCCTGACCACTCGTGTGACATGCTGCCTGGCGTTGTAATGGAGGAAAAGCACACCTTTACGATTCACCAGTGCTGGCTCCTTCTGGTGCAATGCCTGTTGCACACGTTTCAATTGCTGCGAGTATAGGTCTCCAGTGACCGTTTGGCCCGTTCATAATGAACCACCAGACACAAAGCATAATCTTGCGCGGGTGCATAGGCGGTCTTGCTATGTGAGGGACAGCATTCTGAGGAGACAACTAATGTCTGGAACGCTTGGGAGTTTCGTACAGAACCCACTTTTCATCACTGGTAAGCACTTGATTGAATAAGGATGCGGTACGGTGGCGAGAAAGCAGCGATAAGCAGGCTGCCACTCGTTGTCCCTTGTGAACCTCCAACAGGGTTTGCGGAACCCACTTGCTCAGTTTGTACGTCTTACGTAGGCGGTGCAGGTGAAGTCTAACTGTTTCATCAGAAACGTTGAACTGTCTTGCAAGTTCACCACACGTTAGACTACTGTCCTCTTCAATGGCCATCTTCAGTTCTCCGTCATTCAAGACCTGTGGTCGTCCACTGCAAAGCTCATCATGAAGAGACAAATCTCCTGACTTGAATTTTCGAAACCAACACCTTGCTGTACGTTCATCCACAGCACTATCCCCAAACGCTTGACATATGCGGCGACTTGATGCAGCTGCTGATAAGCCCACTTTGAAGTCGTAAAGCAAACAGCCCCGAACGAGATCTCTAGACACTTCCATCCTTCTCACAGCTGTTCGGCTTATAACTGATGGCCAGGTACGGTGTGCGTGTTTTTTTTTATAACGTCTGATGTTTCTATTTCCTCCGGCTGTCCGAATTTGAAAACAATTGCTACACGCATTTCGTATATATTTCAACTTCATTCAATGACTAATCAAAAAACGGACAGGACTTTTTTGGTTACCTTGTATAAAAGTGCTCAATCCAACAAATATTGGAGAGCAAAATATAATTAAATTTGTTTTTTAATTAAAATTAATATATTTTATATTACCACAAATTTTAAAATGGATAAAATTAGAAATATAATATATAGAGAATTTAAAAACCTTAATTTAAAAGTGACTATTAATACAAATATAAAAAAGTAGATTTTCTCGATGTAAATTTAGATTTAGAAAGGTATATATACCAATCATATAAAAAACCATTTAACCATCCTCCATCTATTATTAAATATGTACGCTCATCCATAGAATATAAAATTAGTAGAAATTCAGCAAACGAAGACGTGTTTAATGAGCATAATAATTTTTATAATACTGCCTTAAAAATAGTGGATATAAAAGCCCAAATACTAAATATGTAAAAGAGAAAATCAACACCAGAAGAAAAAGTAGGAATAGAAATATCATTTGGTATACACCCCCTTTCAACCAAATGATTAGCAGTAAACTGGGGAAAAAAAATCCTCGCTTGGATTAAGAAACACTTTCCGAATAATAATCCATTAAGTAAGATTTTCAATAAAAATACTCATTAAGTTATAATTGTATGAATATTCTGGAAAAAATTATAAAAATCATAATAATAATAATATTTGAAATAAAAATTTAAACCAAATTAAAAATAAGAAAAAAATCCAATAACTGAGATTAACAATTTGGACAAGAATAAATGTAATTGAAGAAACCCTATAGAGTGTCCTTTGGAAAGCAGGTGCCTTACAGAATCAATTGTCTATCAATGTAATATTTCTTCTGTAGAAAACCCTAGTAATATAAAGATTTTTATTGGTAGTACTAAGAACTTTTTAAAAAATGATTTTATCAACACACGGCTTCATTTAATAATAATAAGTACAGAAGTAGAATATCGCTATCGAAATATTATTGGCATCTAAAAGAAACAAATAAAACACCCACATTAAAATGGAATTTTTCTTAAAAAGCTAGAATATGTAAGTCTTTAAACGACCCATTCCCCTTGTGTCTATATGAAAAACAATATTATTAAATTTCTTAAGAATAAATATCTATTAAATAAACGTAATGAAATAGATGTCATATTTAAACATTACAAAGTGTTCACCTTAGAATATGGTTAAAAAAGTTCTTTAAAAAAAATAAAAATATTTATTAATTTGCATATATCTTATAATTTGTTTTCTAAGAATAATAATTAAATGGATATTAAAATAATTAAATTGATATTTAATTTTTTAATAACAAAAAAGATATTTAAAAGATTGTATTATGATATTAAGAATTGTATTAGAATATAATAGTAATATAATAGATAATAATAAAATGAATTTTTAAAATTTTTGATAAATAAATGAACATTAAAAACTGTTATTTATAAATTAAGAGTTTTGAAAATTTAAAATAAAATGTATTCTGAATCGAAATAAAAATATAAGTATACTCAAAGGTCCCTTTAAGTTAGATCAAAAATATAAAATGTTTTCTTTCGTTTTTCTTTTGTTTTAGAAAATGTTAAGATACAGAGTGAATTTAAAATGAATCTCTATTCTGATTAGTTAAATTGAATACAGTAATACCACCTGCAGAATGTATTTTACTGATTATAAGAGCGATACGTACTATATATCTACTTTTGCTGCCGTGTTTTTTGGGGGGTGGGTGGGTGTTTTTTTTATTGCTAAAGGAAACTCAAGAGCTTGATAGTTGCGAATGTGTTCAAAAACAGCAAACTAGTGGCAGCTCCATGCTTTGAACTGAGACATCTGGAGTGCCAGATTAATGATTGGTTATTTTGTGGGTTGGGTTTCTAATAAATAATGTCACATGCTGACTTTATTTCACCAATGAAACGGCTTTCTTCTATCACTTCTCAATTATCAAGGCCATTCTAACATGTAGGACGCTGAAGTTAACGGCCAGTCCTCCGAGGTCCAGGCGATCAATGCAAGCGACCCCAAGGCTTGCTTCTTTCTACTAATTATAAATGATCTGCTTAAAAGTATACTCGCGTCATTTGCGAATTTCTATGTTGATGATAGAACGATGTATGTATGAACCTCCGAAATTCTCGATAACCTGAGCTTAGCAGTTGATCTCTCCTCTAACTTAGCTCTAACAGTTCAGTGGAGGAAAAACTGGCTGGTCACGTTCAATGTCTCGAAAAACAAACCAGTGACATTCCGTCATCACTGAGCGAACCCTGAATTTTTACCTATTGCGATGAACGGATTTTCTCCCAGGAAGGCCTCGTGCCTTGAGCTCCTATTAGAACAAACTCAATTCAGACCTCAATAGTAGCTCTTACATACGATACATCGCGAAAAATAAGAGGGAAATGGTCGGCTCGCTGTACCACTCTAGCTACCCCACTACTATCCTTTACCTTTACAAAAGCCAGATCAAGCTGTTAACCCTCTAGGGCCATTCGTATCATAAAGTGGGGGATCAGTTCTATATTGTTATGAAGTAATAAACAGATCCCCCACTAATTACTACTTAACCCTCTAGGGCCATTCGTATCATAAAGTGGGGGATCAGTTCTATATTGTTATGAAGTAATAAACAGATCTCCCACTAATTACTACTTAACCCTCTAGGGCCATTCGTATCATAAAGTGGGGGATCAGTTCTATATTGTTATGAAGTAATAAACAGATCTCCCACTAATTACTACTTAACCCTCTAGGGCCATTCGTATCATAAAGTGGGGGATCAGTTCTATATTGTTATGAAGTAATAAACAGATCTCCCACTAATTACTACTTAACCCTCTAGGGCCATTCGTATCATAAAGTGGGGGATCAGTTCTATATTGTTATGAAGTAATAAACAGATCTCCCACTAATTACTACTTAACCCTCTAGGGCCATTCGTATCATAAAGTGGGGGATCAGTTCTATATTGTTATGAAGTAATAAACAGATCTCCCACTAATTACTACTTAACCCTCTAGGGCCATTCGTATCATATTTGATACAGTATTTCCCTATAAGGAAACATTTGGTATTTCCCTATAAGGAAACATTTGGTATTCATTGACTGAGCAGTCAGTACTGCTTTCATTTGAAATTTATAAAATATTTCTCTTAAACAATTTTTCAGGAAAATATTTCTTTCAAGGCTTGTTTTCATACTGTATCAAATATGATACGAATGGCCCTAGTGTGTTAAGTGCCATACATGATATATGCTTGCTCCCAGTCAGTCATGTCTCGAAAGAGACATGACTGACTGGGCAGGTTATCCCGCAGTAGGTTGCCATTGCTTTCTGCGGCAAACTGGTTGCCAGCCAAGGCTATAGAACCCAATCTGTCCTATTATTTAACCAATAACTGAAGGGAAGAGACGGATTAATACCTTTCCCAAGGGTATTTGTGCTTGAATTCGTTCTCTCTATTATTTTTACGGATTGCTTGTCGAATCGTTCTCGTCTTCTAATCTGCTGTTCTCTTGCTGCCTCTCTTTGTTATCTTATTCTTTCTTCCATTGCAATGATTTTCTCCGGAAAAACCTATTAACATCTCTTTCTTAAACGCTGCGGTATCCGTACCAACTTTTGCCGCGTTGAATCCTTCATCAAAGTTAACTCACCTGACATCTTAGCTCTCTGTGAAACTAACCTTGACCACTCTATTCTTTCCTCTGATTTCTATATCCTGGTTACCTTCCCCTCTTTAGGAAGGACTCCAATTGGTGTTTATGTCAGCGAACATCTCCCTCTTGCTAGGGTGATTTCTCTTGAATCTTCAGATCATTCCTACATGTGTATCAGTATGTTTCTACTAAACTCGGTTAGCTATCTTTTCTATCTCTACTGCTCTTCTGGTGGTTCCGTACTTACAATTATTATTGTCATTCTTCGCCGTCTTCTTCCTAACTAACTTCCTCTTCGCCTTTTATATCACTCTTTATTTTCACTTTTTTTTATTATTGAAAAATAAAAAAGAATATAAAAGGCGAATACGGAGTTAGCTAGGAAGAAGACGACGAAGAATGACAATAATAAGTGTAATAATAAAAAAAAGTGAGAACAAAAAGGGATCTATCTTTTCTATATCTACCTTCATCTCCTGACAGTATCTCTAAAAATATAGATAAGGCCATTTCCTCTCATCCATTCGCCAATGTATTTGTGTTTGGAGACTTCAATGCCCACCACGCCAAGTGGCTGGAAAACTCCGTCTCAGATCTTGCTAATGTCCATACCATGAATTTTTCAATCACTCAATCCCTTACGCAAGTAGTTGATTTTCCCACGCGTTTCTCTAATAATACAAATGGAACTGACTCACTGCTAGATCTCTGTTTCACTTCTACCCCTGACTCTTGCCATGTTAGGCAGCTTTGCCCTCTTAGCAACTCTGATCATGCTGTGGTTTCCGTTAATATCTCATCCACATCCCCTCCACCCAGGAACCCCAGACCAGAAGAATATCTTTCTGCTACCAAAGAGCAAACTGGGAGTCGTTCCACGATTTCCTGTGTGACGTCCCTTGGAACAAAGTTTTTATTCTTCCCATTGAAGACTGTGCGTCTGAGGTCTCCTCTTGGGTTAAAGCTGGCATTGATGCTTTCATCCTAGATAGGAAGTTACGACTTAAACCCCATTCGTCCCCCTGGTTCTCCCCTGCTTGCTCGGCCACTATTACCAACAGATTTACTGCTGTCACATTTGGTCGGGTGCACCTACTATTTATCTCGGATTTCTTGACAAAATCCAACAGAGAATCTGCAATGTAACTGATTCCGACCTGGTAGCTCAGCTCTAGTCACTTTCTCACCGACGTAATGTGGCTTCCCTCTGTCTTATCTACAAATATTTTCACGGCTCCTACTCCGATGAGCTTAGCTCCCTGGTGCCCCCTCTGCATGAATTTAGTCTAGACTAGCGGCTAGGTCCGTCCTTATACAGTAAATCCAATCAGATGTAACCGCAACTTCTACTCTATTAGCTTCTTTGCTCGCATTTACCGCCTGTGGAATTCCCTTCCGTATACTTGCTTTTCTTACAGCTATAACCTCCAAGAATTTAAATACAAAGTCAATTGTCATGTTTTATTTCCTTGATTCGCATCCTTTCCCTGACAACCTTTGTAACATGTTCTTCTTCCTTTCTACTCTACTCTCATGCAGCCCTCTTCACACCAGTGTTTTTATCCTTCTCTTACTCATTCTCTGACAATCCCGTAACTTGTTCCTCTTTCTCACCACTCACCTCTTATGTAACACCCTGCGCACCAGTGGCAGTTCTGCCTTTTTTGGGGTGAAATTATAAGAAAAATAATGCATTTGCAAAATACATCTAATTTCATTTATTACAGCAAAAGCGTGACACGTAGGTACCTTGGTAAGTATTACCAATATATAATAATATGTAATGTAATATATAAATATATAATGTAATATAATATAAAGACTACGACTTGCTATGTTGTTCACAGCGAGAACTGAAGTATCTTCTTCTATGTGCCCTTCAGGACGTAGGCGTTCATGGCTTTCCACATTTCCCTATCCCTGGTGGCTCTGAGCACGCCTTCTCCTGTTACACCATGCAATCCTCGTTCCGACATCCACCTGATTAGGTCCTTCAAATATGTTATCCGCTGTTTTCTCCTGTCTCTTTTTTCCTCTATCCAGCCTGTTAGTATCAGATTCTCCAAGTCCTCCTTCCTCATTGCGTGTCCCAGGAACTTCAGCTGTCTCTTCCTGATGCTCAGTATTAATTTCCTTTTTGTTTCCATCATTTCCAAGCCCTCATCATTGCTCACATGCTCAATCCATGATATTCACAGCATCCTTCTGGAAATCCAAATTTCAGTTGCTTCAAGTTTTTCCTTCATCTTTGATGGTATTTTCCAGCATTCACTGCCATATTGAAGGACGGACAGCACGTAGCAATCCAGTACTCTCTTCCTTGTTTCTATTGAAATTGTCCTGTTTCTTAATACCTTACTCAACTTCTGGAATGCTTCCTTCGTCATGCCAATTCGCCTTCGGATCTCGGTGTCGCACTTTCCGTCTTCTGTTATAACGCTTCCCGGGTATTTAAATTTTTGTACCTGCTTGATTCTAGTATCCCCAACCTGTATTTGGCATTTTGGGCTGCTCTTTTTACTGATGACCATGCATTCGGTTTTCGTGCAGTTTATTTCTAGTCCTTTCTTGTTACTTTCTTCAGCTACCTTCTGTAGGAGGTCTTGTAGTTTCCTTTCTGTGTCTGCTATCAGCACTGTATCATCTGCGTACCTTAGGTTGTTTAAATTGTGGCCTCCGATTACGAATCCATGCATAACTTCTAGGGTCCTCAAAATATTCTCGCTGTACAAGTTGAACAGATCCGGTGAAAAGACACGTCCTTATCTTACAGTCCTTTCTATCTTTGTATATCTACTCAATTCATTACCTGTCCGTATGCAAGCGGTTTGCTGCCAGTAAAGATTCTTGATTACTCTCAAGTCTTTCCCAAATATGTCCAGGCTGCCGAGCATGTCCATCAGTTTTTTGTTGTGTATTTTGTCAAACGCCTTCGCATAATCAATAAAGCACAGATATAAGTCCTTCTTCATTTGTATTACCCTTTCGGGGATCGTCCTAATCATAAATATGGCATTCCTTTGCTGATTCCTTTGCTGATTATCTTGATTCTTCTTCAACTAAGAAAATATTTATTTATTTATTTAATCTATCCTATAACTGAAGAATAGATTAGATAATATAAATAAATATTTTCTTAGTTGAAGAAGAATCAAGATAATCAGCAAAAAAGACTTGATATTATTTAAAGCACAAAAACGCTATAAGTACAATAATACTCTTTCTCCCCCCCTCTCTCTCTCTCTAGTTTTTTTTAAATAGATGATATATATTTTGCAGTAATTCTCTTTTCTTTTTGTATTTCCTGTTCGACGTTTTCTTTCATTTATCATGCATGTTTATGTGTACGTTGACCAGCGTTTCTATGTTTCATCTGTTGTGTCTGTGTGTGCGTTCACCTCTCTTTCTAAAACGTAACACACGTAGATACAGCGGCATTAATACATAGATGATACAGCAGAAAATGAAAAACAGAACAACCGTGAAATGTTCACGAGTAGTGTTAGTGAAGAGAATTCTGTAAAGACCAGATTAAATGGTAATCCCAAAAAAGCAAATGCCAAATGCGTTGAATGATTGAATCCTTTTCGTGCAAGTTGTCATAAGTTTTGCCACGTTCTTGTTATGTATTCTCTTTTCATCAATAGTCACAGTTTGCTTAAATAAAAAAAAAAAAACAGAATATTTAAAAACACTCCTTTAAACTAGATGGCAGAGAAAAGCTTGATTTTTAACCCTACAAAGAAATAGAAGAGACCTAGCAAACACTGTCACTTATCTTGATTTGGTGTTACGAGTGGCAGAGATAGAACAAGCACAGGCGGTACTGGGTAGATTAGAGCAAAGGTTAGTTTACACTGCATCGAAAAGAAATCTGAGCTGCAAATTTTCTATCTTGAAGCACTTGTGAAAAATGAAAGTGAAAGTAAGAAAGTTGCCAGACATTGATTGGTTGGTTGATTTTGTTAAGCTGGGGGACAAGAGAAAGGTATCTCAGCTCAGAATATAACGAACCCAGCTGAAATTGGAACTCTGCTCTCCGATTAACTATTCCGAGCCATTACACCACTTACAGAACTTGGTATTCTGAAGTGGTCACCCACTTAGGTACTGACCAGGCTCGATATTGATTAACTTCAGCGATCATACGGAAACTGGTGTTTCAACGTGATACTGTTGTAAGCGGATATACAGAAAAATTTGACTGCCAATAATGAAAACACCGGAGGAAAAAAAAAAAAAGATTGTTTGGTTTAACTCCCCATATAACAAACCTATTAAATTGAAAGTGGATTACTTCCTGATTATCGGTAACCCTAATAAACTATTTAATATAAACATGATAAAACCAATACAGAGAAACATAAAACGACAAATGAAAACTCATATCAAATCACTGTCTATAGTCAGCACAAATTCGACTCTTTTTTTAACAGTGATAGCTGCTCTCTGGAGGGCAAATGTTTAACTACTAATATCGTTTATCGGTTAACTCAGACGTGAACCTAACTACGTATGAAGAGCCACGAAAACAACGAATTCATAAGCACAAAATTTATTTTATGAGATTGAGTGGTTGATTTGTTTATTATTCCAAGTTTTTACTTATACTTCATAACATTATTCTATCATTAATCGCTATCAACCTCAACGTGTTTATAAGACCGGAATGCTTAGTTTAGCGTTCAATCATTAACAGTACCTTTTCTATAAACTGAATGTACTTTTTTTCATTTTAGTTGTATTTTACTGTTTCTTAGAAGTATAATTCTTCGATACTGTCCGTAACAAATTCTTGAAAATATTAAAAAAGATCTAGTTTTTTATCATGTCACCTCAAGCAAGGCAATAAAGATACTAAGACGCAAGTGATAACTGAGTGTGAAAGAATATGAGAAAAAGAAAACGTTATTAAGGAGAGAGAACAATAAAAGAACAAGAATTAAGAAGACAAGGTATTTATTGATATTGCATTTCAGTCAGTTAAATGCCATACGTGATACACGCTTGGGCGATCATGTCTCGAAAGAGACATGACTGACTGGGCAGAAGATTATCCCGCAGTAGGTTGCCATTGCTTTCTGCGGTAGACTGGTTGCCGACCAAGGCTATAGAACCCAATCTGTCCTGCTATTTAACCCATAACTGGAAGGAAGAGACGGATTAATACCTTTCCCAATGGTATTTGCGCGTAAGTGAATACAATGGATTAAAGTTGACTGTAAAGCAAGAGACCAAAAGAAAGTTCCACAAGCGAGAAATGCGAAAAACTGTTAGCATGGAACTTAAGGTTACATCTAGCCATTTTAACTTTAAAATGATGAGACCTTGCCGCCAATCTAGTACTGCGCTTAAATTCACAAATTCCAGGTACTATAGCATAAGTACCATAAAATTTGCTGCGACACGCTTATTATTTTTTAAATAATTTTCTCTGTAGTACTATTCCACGTCTGTAAAATTTAATAAAGAAAATGGACTCTCCGACAGAATTCGAACCTGCAATTACTTGGATGCAGAATTCGAATGAAGCAGGTTCAATCGTTCTACGTCTGTAAAAAAAAAACCTCGCACCCTGTCGTTTAGATCTTCTCAAAATACGTATTTTTTTAGGTAAATTTTCGTTTTAGGTGCCGACGGCTTTTTCCCCACTTCAAATTTATCCAAAATATCATTATTTCTGTGCAAATGTATATGCTGAACTCAAATCAACAATTAGTTATTGAAGAAACCTACCTTTTTTTATTTGAAAGTCCATAAAAAAAAAAACGAACTATATCTCGCACTTTTTCTCTCCCGTAACTCTAACGCAGTCATGTAATTAACTGCTGAATGTCTTTCGGCGTAGGACAACAAATTTCGGTCGATTTTTGATCGATTTTCTTCCTTTACTGAAACTTCCGACGATGTACTTCCTGTAATGAAAGTAATGCGCTATTGTATTTCTACGCTTATTACTTTTATTACAGGAATTACACCATCGGAAGTTTCAGTAAAGGAAGAAAATCGACCGAAATTTGTTGTCCTACGCAGTACGTCATTCTGCAGTTAATTACATTACTTTGTGAGAGTTACGGGAGAGAAAAAGTGCGAGATATAGTTCGTTTTTTTTTTTATGGACCTTCAAATAAAAAAAGGTAGGTTTCTTCAATAACTAATTGTTGATTTGAGTTCAGCATCTGCATTTGCACAGAAATAATGCTATTTTGAATAAATTTAAAGGAGGAAAAGCCTTCGGCACCTAAAACGAAAATTTACCCTTTTTTGTACCTGAAACGGAAACAAAGTAATTTATAAGGAATCAATGGATCTGACATTATTTCCTACTACTCCAAACATTATTTTGTGAATGCACATATTTGAGTAGACGCCATGTTTTTTGGTTTGTTTGTTTGTTTGTTTGTTTGTTTGTTTTAATTCCTGGCGGAACATAATTTGAACTGTTACACTGATTTTATAATTTGAAAACTTCCCACCGGTGTGACTGTTCTTCGTGGCACTTGTATTTGGTGCAAAATAGTTCGACCAATCTTTTTGAATGAAGTTATTTAAAACTAAACACTCCTAATGTCATCTAACGACGAAACTCTTTTTGGTCAAATGAATGGATATACACAAATTAGCAAGAGAGTCGTTTATGAACAATGATCATTATAAATTCCGTCAAAAAAGAATAAAGATGTTAGTTTTGAATTTATTATGTAAATTAAATTACTTTCTTTTACATAAACATCCAAACACCAATACCAACACCACTGCTATTACTACAGCTGTTACAATCATTCGAGTATAAATTACGTTTGCTGATGTTAATCACATGATCCTTGCTGTATCATGTTTTACATACGGTGTAAAAGTTACAATTTTCATCACACAGTGTCGTTCCAACTGATGAAATAACAAAAATATTTTAAAGTACAATACGAACAAACATTATTCCAGCTGTTGCAACTTTGAGTTTTTGAGCAGGGTACTTTGGTGCAGTTTGTTGGAAAATTAAGCTTTATCTGAATACGTAGCGGAGCACAAAACATGTCTTAAGAAGCGAGAACATAAATTTCTGGATTACTCCACTTGACTTTCCTAAAAGACGTCATTACGAGACACCCCTTAAACCTATAAATAGGCAATAATATTCTCACCCATTCTCTTTTTCTTCTCTTTATCTCATGTAGGTCTTCTGCGGGGTAGGAATGACCAATTAAGACAAGCTTAAACATGTTAAGACAAGTTTAAACATGCTAAGACAAGCTTTGTACCCAGTTACCACGAATGAGGAGGCGGGATAATCTTGACCAATGGCCCGAGCGTCCGCGCTCGGGTTTCCCACTCTAAAAAACTGACCTTGTGTCACAACTCGTTCTAATGGGGGAGCGGGTTAAATACGCTTTTTCTTGTTTTTACAACACCGGCTATACGATGTAGTTGCACGTGGGAAAAAGTGACACAAACGGGGACACGTTCACTTCACTTTAAATGTATTACTTTCTTCTCAGACTCCTACTACAGAAACTTCACATACACAAACCCAAATTCTTTAGTGTAAATATTTTCTATGTAATTAGAGTTTTAATTGTTTCTTCTTTTATTTTCATTTATACTTACATTTGTAGAAATAGGGAGATGGTTGAATGTGTATTAAATTGGCCTTGTGTCAGACATAACCGAGCTTCCTACAACTTAGGATTATTCGCTGTCATTAGAAAATTGGAGATTGGAATGCGTGGAAGAATAAAAGTATACATTTTGCATGTTAAAATAAAAAATTATTAAAAGAAAAGAATAACATGAATTGGTAGAAGTTAATGTTCAGTGAGAAACAAGTAATGAGTTAAGGGTATCAAGAGTTCGAGGTAGTCCTTGCAAGAGTGAGTTTATGTGTACGTAGGCAGGAACGTATGTATGTATGTATGTATGTATGTATGAGCGTTGTCGTTGGAGAGGAGTGTCTTTGAAGTAATCGCTCAGAGTAAATGGTGAAAAGGAAGAAGGTGAGAGAGAAAGAGAGAAGTAATAATAGCGTTCGCTTGACGTTTGTCAAGGGACGTGTTAATTACACTCATGACAGTCATCTTCAATCTATAGCGACGGTCGTCTTGTTCAGTCTTTTATATCGTTTGTAGGTCATTTAGGAATTCACTCCTGGATGTGATTCTGGCCTTTCTATTTTATTTTTAGATGTTTCCTAGTTTTCTTTTGTCCGAAAAACATTGCGCATCGAGGTGTGAAATTTCGCGAATTTTGTGTGTGCTAAGCAAGGTTTTGTAAATTCGTGTGAATTCGTTTATTTCTAACAAAATCAATGAGCCAGTGCTTAGCATTTTAATTGTTCAATCTAGAACTTGTTCTGTTCACTACACATTGTCGTTTGTTTTATATACTGTTTTGTGTTATACATTTATTAATCGGACTCACATTCGAGTCCGCAATATTGTTATGAGAAAAATATGCCTAGAGACACGTGCTTTCTACATAAACACAATTAGCATTCCCGCAACAAATTCATTAAATAAAGGTTTCCATGAATTGATTACATGAAGACCAAGGTCAAATGTATGAACCTGAAAATATAGTAAAAAATGTTCGAACACTTAAGTCAGAAAATATAGGGAATAGTAAAAAGCGTCAAAATCTTGTTTAAAATAAGATATGAGTTGAAGACTTAAGTTTGAAAACCCAGGGTATCGTAAAAAGGATCAAACGCTGAAGTATGAAAGCCTAATCTAAACTTATTTATAAATGGAATTTTGTGTGTGTGTGTGTGTGTGTGTGTGTGTGTGTGTTACCTATAGGCTCCGAAACGGCTGAACCGATTTTCTTGAAAATTTACACAGTTGTACTATAAGCGTCTGCGAGTGTTCTTAGCTAGGTTTTGTGTCGAGGTACCCCTGATAAGTATCGAAAATCAATAATCGAAAAAATTGGTTTATAGAAGGAGTGGTCCGATTTTGATCAAATTTGATACACTCATAGACAAAGACATAAGAAACGCTATTCAGAAGTTTCAAGGTTGCAGTTCTTACAATAGTACAGAAAATCGATAATATATATATGTATAAATTGATACCAAGAAATCAAAATTTGACTTACATCCATTCATTTTTCTTTCCGTCTACGGTTTCGCTTTAACTGGAAACATTTTTGTCTTTTGTGCCAACGTCCAAAGAGTCTGAGCTCCAGAACCATGGATTAGTTTTAAAGCTTTCATTATACCCGAGCAACGCTGGGCTATACTGCTAGTATCTAATATTTTAGCTTTAAAACCTGAGATACAATCACGTTTTAATGTATGAAGTGATATTTTCATATACTTAGAAAAGTACATTTGCAGATTAAAAAACAAATTAAGCAGTGACCTCACAGATAAGATTTGTTCAATTTATATTTATTGTAATGATTATTGTGGTGTCAGTCGGGAAGATCGAACCTGCAAACTCTCTGAGGAGTATAAAATCTTAACCTCCCGAAATTAGCTTTAAATAGGAAGAAGATTTTTACTGCGTGGAATTGATAACCTCATGCCCAGAACGGTTTTGAATTCAGAGTTTCTTTCTACTAGATGAGTTGCCGTTTTTTTCCTGTAATAATGGATTCGTAGCGGGATTACCAATTGTTTAAAGAAGGATATTGTTAGTTTCAATCTTTGAGAATGACTGCTAAAAAGATCCACCCTCCATAAATTTATGGACAAATTCTCAAGATGAATGCGTAAATTTCTTCTTAGTTACTAAAAATGGAAGATTCTTGGTCTGACCCACACATCTTCTCTTTGTTGCCTGGAAGCCAGAAGGATATAACTATTTGACTGTATCCCGTTTACATATGAATACATTATTTAGCTGTCCCTCCCAGTAAGGGCAACATGTGACACATGGTCAATTATGACTGGGATTTCCGGGCTATATGGCCCGGCCAAAAAATGGCTGTCTATTTACATATGAATACTGGGCGGACCTGAAGCAGACTACCGTCACATTTAATTTCGTTGTTATCATTTTTTTATCCTTTTTTCAGCGCAGTCTTATCGATTGTTACTTTCCGATTATCAAAAAAAAAAAAAAAAAAACAAATTTGAAAAATTACAATAGTTAAACATTTTTTGGGGTAGGGGGGGGGCTCAGTTTGTCATACAGTATTAAAATAAATCGATCCTCCATTTTCAATCCATTCGTGTTGAGGTCGCTTTGTTTATGTTAATTTCGTTGTTTTTCTTTTTTTTTTTTTTTCTTTTTTTTTTACTTTTTTCAGCGCAGTCCTATTGATTGTTACTTAAACTTTCTGGTTATCAAAAAAATTTGAAAAATTACAATATTAAAACAAATTTGTGCTGGGGGTCAGTTTCTCATAGAACGTTAAAGTAAATCGGTCCTCCATTTTCAACCCACTATAAGGTTGTATGAGAAATTGCCTCCCCACCAAATTGTTTAAATATTGAAATTTTTGCAAATTTTTTGTCATTCGTAAAGTTTAAGGTGTAAAAAAATAGTATTACACTGAAAAAAGTCCAAAAAATTTGATAATGAACAAATTTATAGGTGGCGGTATTGTCGTACCGGAAACTGGTTTCAAAATTGAGGCTCGATTTACTATAACGTTGAATGAGAAACTCAGAAAATGTTTAAATATTGAAATTTTGAATTTTTTTTTTTTTTTTTTGTCACTCGTAGAGCTAAGAGGGTAATCGATAGGACTGCGCTGAAACAAGTAAAAAAAAAAAGTGAAAAACAACGAAATTAAACGTGGTGGTAGTCTGCTTCAGGTCCGCCGAATACTGTTTATTATTTTACTGTCTTGTCTTAAACTTCTTTACTTTCTGTTGTCTTATAGTTGTCTTGCCTTGTATTACATTGTTCTTTTCTTGTATCATTTTGCACTTCTGTTTTTATTTTATTGCTGTTGTTCTTGGTGTAATATAACAATCTGGCCCCACCCGAGAAGAAGGCTGTTGCAAGCGGGGTTGTTTTCCGGTCGTTGAAAGGAACGGATGTTTGTTTGACCTTATTTCCGGCAGTAGCGGAAATGGCTACAAGAGGCAGACAGAACAGGTGTCTCTGAGAATTACGTGGACGTGCGTGGGCGAGGCAAAATCCGGAAGTACCGGTTTGGAGATTATAAAAAGACCTCGGCGCACAGATTTCAGACAGAGAGAGACGTGACAGAGAGCCAGACAGTAGACAGAGATCGGCCGGTGAAGAGAGACACTCCCGTCAACCCGTCAACCCTTAGAAGCGCGCTCTCACTCTCTGTTCACTAGGCTACACGGTTCATCGTCGTTAATAAAAATATACTTTATATTTTTATATATATGCGTGTTTGTTGTATATTGCTATATAACATTGGGAACTTTGTCAGTTCCACCTATTCAACATAAATATATCAATAATTTTCTTATAAGTGAAATGTAATCAACCAGTACCCATCTATCTAGAGTAGCCCTTGGGCCTTGTATTGGGTGAACATTAAGAAAAAAAAAATCTTTGTTCAGATTTTATAAGCCCAGCTTAGATGTGGCACAAAGCTGAAAATATGAGGCTCCCAGTGAGGATCGAACTCACTACCCAATTTTAACCATTCTAGCGAGACAAGTTTGCTAACCATTATACCACGTCGAGATGCCCTCCAAGCCTAAAAATGGGGAAAGGCCGAAAGTACAGCGCACCCAGTGAGGATCGAACTCACTACCCAATTTTAATGATTTTAGCGAGACAAGTTTATTAACCATTACTCCACGTCAAATTTTTTTTTTTTTTATTAATGTAATTACATTAATTTTGGCACACAGCCGAAAGGAGGTGGAGTAAAACTGGTCAATACTTTTTATCCTAGACGTAGGTAATCAGAATCACGACCCAGCCGCTCATTGCAAAATGCTCATTCATCACAAGTACTCGACCATCAGTTTACCATTCTACATATACTATAATACCACATATTCACAGGAGTGTCAAAAAATAAAGAAAAGCCCATGACATAAAAATTGTTTTATATACAATATTTTCTTATTTTACTTTTTTTTCTTTTTTTTTTTTGTTCCAAGGCCAAAATTTATACACGAATCTTTCAGATGTATGCTGGGGTTTCTTCTTAGTCAATAAAAATGCATATTTTTTGGTTTTACCCACAAATCTTCTTTTTTTTTTTTTTCCAAGGCCAAAATTTATACACGAATCTTTCAGATGTATGCTGGGGTTTCTTCTTAGTCAATAAAAATGCATATTTCTTGGTTTTACCCACAAATCTTTCTTTTTTTTTTTTCCAAGCCCAAAATTTATACACGAATCTTTCAGATGTATGCTGGGGTTTCTTCTTAGTCAATAAAAATGCATATTTTTTGGTTTTACCCACAAATCTTCTTTTTTTTTTTTTTTCCAAGGCCAAAATTTATACACGAATTTTTCAGATGTATGCTGGGGTTTCTTCTTAGTCAATAAAAATGCATATTTTTTGGTTTTACCCACAAATCTTTTTTTTTTTTTTTCCAAGGCCAAAATTTATACACGAATCTTTCAGATGTATGCTGGGGTTTCTTCTTAGTCAATAAAAATGCATATTTTTTGGTTTTACCCACAAATCTTTTTTTTTTTTTTTCCAAGCCCAAAATTTACACACGAATCTTTCAGATGTATGCTGGGGTTTCTTCTTAGTCAATAAAAATGCATATTTCTTGGTTTTACCCACAAATCTTCTTCTTTTTTTTTTGTTCCAAGCCCAAAATTTATACACGAATCTTTCAGATGTATGCTGGGGTTTCTTCTTAGTCAATAAAAATGCATATTTTTTGGTTTTTACCCACAAATCTTTTTTTTTTTTTTTCCAAGGCCAAAATTTATACACGAATCTTTCAGATGTATGCTGGGGTTTCTTCTTAGTCAATAAAAATGCATATTTCTTGGTTTTACCCACAAATCTTTTTTTTTTTGTTCCAAGGCCAAAATTTATACACGAATCTTTCAGATGTATGCTGGGGTTTCTTCTTAGTCAATAAAAATGCATATTTTTTGGTTTTACCCACAAATCTTTTTTTTTTTTTTCCAAGGCCAAAATTTATACACGAATCTTTCAGATGTATGCTGGGGTTTCTTCTTAGTCAATAAAAATGCATATTTCTTGGTTTTACCCACAAATCTTTTCTTTTTTTTTTTCCAAGCCCAAAATTTATACACGAATCTTTCAGATGTATGCTGTGGTTTCTTCTTAGTCAATAAAAATGCATATTTTTTGGTTTTACCCACAAATCTTCTTTTTTTTTTTTTTCCAAGGCCAAAATTTATACACGAATCTTTCAAATGTATGCTGGGGTTTCTTCTTAGTCAATAAAAATGCATATTTTTTGGTTTTAGCCACAAATCTTCTTTTTTTTTTTTTTCCAAGGCCAAAATTTATACACGAATCTTTCAGATGTATGCTGGGGTTTCTTCTTAGTCAATAAAAATGCATATTTTTTGGTTTTACCCACAAATCTTCTTTTTTTTTTGTTCCAAGGCCAAAATTTATACACGAATCTTTCAGATGTATGCTGGGGTTTCTTCTTAGTCAATAAAAATGCATATTTTTTGGTTTTACCCACAAATCTTCTTTTTTTTTTTTTTTCCAAGCCCAAAATTTATACACGAATCTTTCAGATGTATGCTGGGGTTTCTTCTTAGTCAATAAAAATGCATATTTTTTGGTTTTACCCACAAATCTTCTTTTTTTTTTTTCCAAGCCCAAAATTTATACACGAATCTTTCAGATGTATGCTGGGGTTTCTTCTTAGTCAATAAAAATGCATATTTTTTGGTTTTACCCACAAATCTTCTTTTTTTTTTTTTTTCCAAGCCCAAAATTTACACACAAATCTTTCAGATGTATGCTGGGGTTTCTTCTTAGTCAATAAAAATGCATATTTCTTGGTTTTACCCACAAATCTTCTTTTTTTTTTTTGTTCCAAGCCCAAAATTTATACACGAATCTTTCAGATGTATGCTAGGGTTTCTTCTTAGTCAATAAAAATGCATATTTCTTGGTTTTACCCACAAATCTTCTTTTTTTTTTTTTTCCAAGGCCAAAATTTACACACAAATCTTTCAGATGTATGCTGGGGTTTCTTCTTGGTCAATAAAAATGCATATTTCTTGGTTTTACCCACAAATCTTTTTTTTTTTTTTTCCAAGCACAAAATTTACACAATTTATACACGAATCTTTCAGATGTATGCTGGGGTTTCTTCTTAGTCAATAAAAATGCATATTTCTTGGTTTTACCCACAAATCTTCTTTTTTTTTTTTTTCCAAGCCCAAAATTTATACACGAATCTTTCAGATGTATGCTAGGGTTTCTTCTTAGTCAATAAAAATGCATATTTCTTGGTTTTACCCACAAATCTTCTTTCTTTTTTTTGTTCCAAGCCCAAAATTTATACACGAATCTTTCAGATGTATGCTAGGGTTTCTTCTTAGTCAATAAAAATGCATATTTCTTGGTTTTACCCACAAATCTTCTTTTTTTTTTTTGTTCCAAGCCCAAAATTTATACACGAATCTTTCAGATGTATGCTAGGGTTTCTTCTTAGTCAATAAAAATGCATATTTCTTGGTTTTACCCACAAATCTTCTTTTTTTTTTTTCCAAGGCCAAAATTTACACACAAATCTTTCAGATGTATGCTGGGGTTTCTTCTTGGTCAATAAAAATGCATATTTCTTGGTTTTACCCACAAATCTTTTTTTTTTTTTTTCCAAGCACAAAATTTACACAATTTATACACGAATCTTTCAGATGTATGCTGGGGTTTCTTCTTAGTCAATAAAAATGCATATTTCTTGGTTTTACCCACAAATCTTCTTTTTTTTTTTTTTCCAAGCCCAAAATTTACACACGAATCTTTCAGATGTATGCTAGGGTTTCTTCTTAGTCAATAAAAATGCATATTTCTTGGTTTTACCCACAAATCTTCTTTTTTTTTTTTGTTCCAAGCCCAAAATTTATACACGAATCTTTCAGATGTATGCTAGGGTTTCTTCTTAGTCAATAAAAATGCATATTTCTTGGTTTTACCCACAAATCTTCTTTTTTTTTTTTGTTCCAAGCCCAAAATTTATACACGAATCTTTCAGATGTATGCTAGGGTTTCTTCTTAGTCAATAAAAATGCATATTTCTTGGTTTTACCCACAAATCTTCTTTTTTTTTTTTCCAAGGCCAAAATTTACACACAAATCTTTCAGATGTATGCTGGGGTTTCTTCTTGGTCAATAAAAATGCATATTTCTTGGTTTTACCCACAAATCTTTTTTTTTTTTTTTTCCAAGCACAAAATTTACACAATTTATACACGAATCTTTCAGATGTATGCTGGGGTTTCTTCTTAGTCAATAAAAATGCATATTTCTTGGTTTTACCCACAAATCTTCTTTTTTTTTTTTGTTCCAAGCCCAAAATTTACACACGAATCTTTCAGATGTATGCTAGGGTTTCTTCTTAGTCAATAAAAATGCATATTTCTTGGTTTTACCCACAAATCTTCTTTTTTTTTTTTTTTCCAAGGCCAAAATTTACACACAAATCTTTCAGATGTATGCTGGGGTTTCTTCTTGGTCAATAAAAATGCATATTTATTGGTTTTACCCACAAATCTTCTTTTTTTTTTTTTTTCCAAGGCCAAAATTTACACACAAATCTTTCAGATGTATGCTGGGGTTTCTTCTTGGTCAATAAAAATGCATATTTATTGGTTTTACCCACAAATCTTTTTTTTTTTTTTCCAAGCCCAAAATTTACACACGAATCTTTCAGATGTATGCTGGGGTTTCTTCTTAGTCAATAAAAATGCATATTTCTTGGTTTTACCCACAAATCTTTATTTTTTTTTTTTTTTTCCATTCTTTGAAATCAAAAAGGTTATAACCACTTGACTGCATCCCGTTTGCATAAAAACACAACAGTTTCTTTTTTTACTGTCTGGTTTACTTGGCTAAAATCTTATAGCTGCCTGTACACGGTCTGGGATCCACTTGAGGTAAAGAGTTACATTAAGAGGGTAATTTATGTCTGAAAAACAACGGTTAACTCTAGACTTGAACAGGTTAAGATTGTAATGTTTGGGGAAACATCCTCTTCTGAGTCAGTTCGCGAGAAGAAGCTGTTTGAGTGGTACTTAATTTTCCCCGATGGAATACGGAGCGAATGTGGATAGTTTGCTGCAATGTAAGTGGCATGGCGGATCTTAGTCGGGAAGATTAGATATGATGGAACCAATAAATATCTTTCATCCGAGCATTTATCATCGTAGTAGAGATAGGTTATAGTGTGGAAAGTAATTCTTCTCCAACAAGAAGACGTTTTTGAACTCTATTACCCTTGTTCCCTGTTTAGGATGTGATCCCCGGCTTTCTCTTTTCCAATCTTTTCACTTTTCTTTTTTGTTTCTTTTCTTTTTTTTTTCAATTGGAGTAGATAGACTAAACTATCGCCTGGTTCACACTCTACCCACGTCTATTGAATAGGTGAAGAGGCTCATCCCTTGTTCCCTGTTTAGGATGTGGTTTCCGGCTTTCTCGTTTTCAATCTTTTCATTCTTTTTTTTTTTTTCAATTGGAGTAGATGGACTAAACTATCGCCCGGTTCACACTCCACCCTCGTCTATTGAACAGGTGAAGAGGCTCATCCCTTCTTCCCTGTTTAGGATGTGATCTCCGGCTTTCTCTTTTCCAATCTTTTCACTCTTCTTTTTTCTTTTTTTTTTTTTTCAATTGGAGTAGATAGACTAAACTATCGCCTGGTTCACACTCCACCCACGTCTATTGAATAGGTGAAGAGGCTCATCCCTTGTTCCCTGTTTAGGATGTGGTTTCCGGCTTTCTCGTTTTCAATCTTTTCATTCTTTTTTTTTTTTCAATTGGAGTAGATGGACTAAACTATCGCCCGGTTCACACTCCACCCTCGTCTATTGAACAGGTGAAGAGGCTCATCCCTTCTTCCCTGTTTAGGATGTGATCTCCGGCTTTCTCTTTTCAAATATTTTCACTCTTCTTTTTTTTTTTTTTTTTTTTTTCAATTGGAGTAGATAGACTAAACTATCGCCCGGTTCACACTCCATCCACGTCTATTGAATAGGTGAAGAGGCTCATCCCTTCTTCCCTGTTTAGGATGTGGTTTCCGGCTTCCCCTTTTTCAATCTTCTCACTCTTTTTTTTTCAATTGGAGTAGCTGGATTAAACTATCGCCCGGTTCACACTCCACCCTCGTCTATTGAACAGGTGAAGAGGCTCATCCCTTCTTCCCTGTTTAGGATGTGATCTCCGGCTTTCTCTTTTCCAATCTTTTCACTCTTCTTTTTTCTTTTTTTTTTTTTCAATTGGAGTAGATAGACTAAACTATCGCCCGGTTCACACTCCACCCACGTCTATTGAATAGGTGAAGAGGCTCATCCCTTCTTCCCTGTTTAGGATGTGGTTTCCGGCTTCCCCTTTTTCAATCTTTTCACTCTCTTTTTTTTTTCAATTGGAGTAGATGGATTAAACTATCGCCCGGTTCACACTCCACCCTCGTCTATTGAACAGGTGAAGAGGCTCATCCTTTGTTCCCTGTTTAGGATGTGATCTCCGGCTTTCTCTTTTCCAATCTTTTCACTCTTCTTTTTCTTTTCTTTTTTTTTCAATTGGAGTAGATAGACTAAACTATCGCCCGGTTCACACTCCACCCACTTCTATTGAATAGGTGAAGAGGCTCATCCCATCTTCCCTGTTTAGGATGTGGTTTCCGGCCTCCCCTTTTTCAATCTTTTCACTCTCGTTTTTTTCAATTGGAGTAGATAGACTAAACTGTCGCCCGGTTCACACTCCACCCACGTCTATTGAATAGGTGAAGAGGCTCATCCCTTCTTCCCTGTTTAGGATGTGGTTTCCGGCTTCCCCTTTTTCAATCTTTTCACTCTCTTTTTTTTTCAATTGGAGTAGATGGATTAAACTATCGCCCGGTTCACACTCCACCCTCGTCTATTGAACAGGTGAAGAGGCTCATCCCTTGTTCCCTGTTTAGGATGTGATCTCCGGCTTTCTCTTTTCCAATCTTTTCACTCTTCTTTTTTCTTTTTTCTTTTTTTTCAATTGGAGTAGATAGACTAAACTATCGCCCGGTTCACACTCCACCCACGTCTATTGAATAGGTGAAGAGGCTCATCCCTTCTTCCCTGTTTAGGATGTGGTTTCCGGCTTCCCCTTTTTCAATCTTTTCACTCTCTTTTTTTTTCAATTGGAGTAGATGGATTAAACTATCGCCCGGTTCACACTCCACCCTCGTCTATTGAACAGGTGAAGAGGCTCATCCTTTGTTCCCTGTTTATGATGTGATCTCCGGCTTTCACTTTTCCAATCTTTTCACTCTTCTTTTTTCTTTTCTTTTTTTTTTCAATTGGAGTAGATAGACTAAACTGTCGCCCGGTTCACACTCCACCCACGTCTATTGAATAGGTGAAGAGGCTCATCCCATCTTCCCTGTTTAGGATGTGGTTTCCGGCCTCCCCTTTTTCAATCTTTTCACTCTCTTTTTTTTCAATTGGAGTAGATGGATTAAACTATCGCCCGGTTCACACTCCACCCTCGTCAATTGAATAGGTGAAGAGGCTCATCCCTTGTTCCCTGTTTAGGGTGTGGTTTCCGGCTTTCTCTTTTCCAATCTTTTCACTATGCTTTTTTCTTTTTAAATTGGAGTAGATAGACTAAACTATCGCCTGGTTCGCACTCCACCCACGTCTATTTAATAGGTGAAGAAGGAGGCACATCTCTTGTTCCCTGTTTAGGATGTGGTTTCCGGCTTCCCCTTTTTCAATCTTCTCACTCTTTTTTTTTCAATTGGAGTAGATGGATTAAACTATCGCCCGGTTCACACTCCACCCTCGTCTATTGAACAGGTGAAGAGGCTCATCCCTTCTTTCCTGTTTAGGATGTGATCTCCGGCTTTCTCTTTTCCAATCTTTTCACTCTTCTTTTTCTTTTTTTTTTTTTTTTCAATTGGAGTAGATAGACTAAACTATCGCCCGGTTCACACTCCACCCACGTCTATTGAATAGGTGAAGAGGCTCATCCCTTCTTCCCTGTTTAGGATGTGGTTTCCGGCTTCCCCTTTTTCAATCTTTTCACCCTTTTTTTTTTCAATTGGAGTAGATAGACTAAACTGTCGCCCGGTTCACACTCCACCCACGTCTATTGAATAGGTGAAGAGGCTCATCCCTTCTTCCCTGTTTAGGATGTGGTTTCCGGCTTCCTCTTTTTCAATCTTCTCACTCTTTTTTTTTTTTCAATTGGAGTAGATGGACTAAACTATCGTCCGGTTCACACTCCACCCTCGTCTATTGAACAGGTGAAGAGGCTCATCCCTTGTTCCCTGTTTAGGATGTGATCTCCGGCTTTCTCTTTTCAAATATTTTCACTCTTCTTTTTTCTTTTTTTTTTTTTTTCAATTGGAGTAGATAGACTAAACTATCGCCCGGTTCACACTCCACCCACGTCTATTGAATAGGTGAAGAGGCTCATCCCTTCTTCCCTGTTTAGGATGTGGTTTCCGGCTTCCCCTTTTTCAATCTTTTCACTCTTTTTTTTTCAATTGGAGTAGATAGACTAAACTGTCGCCCGGTTCACACTCCACCCACGTCTATTGAATAGGTGAAGAGGCACATCTCTTGTTCCCTGTTTAGGATGTGGTTTCTGGCTTCCCCTTTTTCAATCTTCTCACTCTTTTTTTTTTCAATTGGAGTAGATGGATTAAACTATCGCCCGGTTCACACTCCACCCTCGTCTATTGAACAGGTGAAGAGGCTCATCCCTTGTTCCCTGTTTAGGGTGTCGTTTCCGGCTTTCTCTTTTCCAATCTTTTCACTCTTCTTTTTTCTTTTTTGTTTTTTTTTTCAATTGGAGTAGATAGACTAAACTATCGCCCGGTTCACACTCCACCCTCGTCTATTGAATAGGTGAAGAGGTTCATCCCTTCTTCCCTGTTTAGGATGTGGTTTCCGGCTTCCCCTTTTTGAATCTTCTCACTCTTTTTTTTTTCAATTGGAGTAGATGGACTAAACTATCGCCCGGTTCACACTCCACCCTCGTCTATTGAACAGGTGAAGAGGCTCATCCCTTGTTCCCTGTTTAGGATGCGGTTTCCGGTTTTCTCTTTTCCAATCTTTTCACTATTACGTGATATGATTAAAAAAAAAAAAAGTCTGGGAAGTGAGGAGTGAGCATTCCCCGCCCAAAGATGGCAACAGCATCCTAAACAGGAAACAAGTAATGTGCCTCTTCACCTGTTCAATAAACGTGGGTGGAGTGTGAACCGGGCAATAGTTTTCGACCTGATTTGTCTCTTATAAAAATAGTGGATAGCAGGTGGAGCTGTATTAAATAGTGCATTTTTTTTTCTTTTTTACTGTTTTGATTTTTTCTGTTTTTATTTTTTACTGTTTTTCATTTGATAAATTTTTGTTTTGTTCTCCGAAGGCCTTTACCCCCTCAAATCATTTCTAAACTCCCTTGATTACATGCAAATGTATATGCTGAACTCAAATCGATACTTGTTTATTGAAGAAACATAACTTTTTCCCGTTTAATAATCAGACCATATCTCATCCCTTACCACCGTACTTCTATCTGATTCACCGCTGAATGACCCGAGGCGTAGGATACTTATCTCGGCCGTTTCACTTCCTCTGAGCAGATACTCCGCGATTTGTTCGGTTTCGGAAGTCCATTTCCGCGCAGTAATCGCAAAAAGTTAGTAAATTGCTCGAAAAATCGGCTAACTACGCAGTGAATAACATTTTTTGAAGCGTGGTTACGGGGTGAGATATACAGCGAAAAGAAGTTCGATAATTTTCTGACTGTAAACTTGAAAAAAAGGTAGGTTTCTTCAATAGACAATTATCGGTCTGAGTTGAACATTTACATTTGCACAGAAATAAGGATGTTTTCTAAAGATTTGAAGGGGTAAAGGCCTTCGGGGAACAAAACAAAAATTCACCTTTCATTTCTTGTTTTGTTTTTTTACTGTTTTTTCTTTTTCTATTGCTGTTGTTGGGAATTTTGTTGATCCAAACTTATTTGTAAATGGAACTTTGTCTCTGTGTGTGTGTATGTGTGTGTGTGTATGTGTGTGTGTGTGTGTGTGTGTGTGTGTGTGTGTGTGTGTGTCCGTGTCCGTTACCTATAGACTCCGAAACGGCTGAACCGATTTTCTTGAAATTTACACAGTTGTACTATAAGCGTCTGCGAATGTTCTTAGCTAGGGTAAGAGGTACTCTCGATAAATATCGAAAATCGATAATCGAAAAAATCGGGTTATAGAAGTAGCGGTCCGATTTTAATCAAATTTGATACACTCATAGACAAAGACATAAGAAACGATATTCAGAAGTTTCAAGGTTGCAGTTCTTACAATAGTGCAGGAAATCGATAACATATAAATATAAAAGGCAAGATGTTTGTGTGTGTGTCTGTTTATCTGTCTGTATGTCCTTTATGCAAATCCACAAATTTTATCCGATTCTCACCAAACTTCAAAATTTGACTTACATCAATTCATTTTTCTTTCAGTCTACGGTTTCGCTTTAACTGGAAACAACTATTGCTTTTTAGTCTTTCGTGCCAACGTCCAAAAAGTCTGAGCTCCAGGACCATAGATTAGTTTTAAAGATTTTATTACACCCGAGCAACGCCGGCCTATACTGCTAGTTCATAATAAAATTACCCGCTTATTCAACAGATATATTATTTACTGATGAGTATTTATGCTAATTACAAATTGAGATTGATCTTGATTGATTTGTTTTTCATGGCTTATCAACACTTTGCAGGTTATTTAAAGCCAGAAAATATTTTTAGATTGTAAGAATTATTATTATTTATTTTTTTTTTTTAGATAATAATGATTTAGTGATACAAGTCTCATTAATTATCCCATAGCTGGGGGAGAATAGGTTGATTCATACTAATTATAATTTGATGGAAAAATTTTAAAAATTATAATGTGAATATAAAATGAGGGATTAATTCTATATTACAATCAATATATAATCTGGTCACTCACATTGTGGCCACAGCAGTTTCTATCTATTTATATTACAGTGAATGTAAATAAATCTAAAAGCTAATCGTGTAGCTAATTGGTATGTCATTGATTGATTCATTTACAACGAATGTAACCCTTTGCAGGTTATTTAAAGCCATAAAATATTTTTAGATTGCAAGAATTTTTGTTTTAGATAATAATAATTTAGTGATACAAGTCTTATTAATTAACACATAGTTGGGGGGAGAACAGGTGGATTCATACATTTCCTAAGAGCATTTGTGTGTATGTGAATATAACGAAGTCAACTGGA
The DNA here is from genome assembly GCA_037127315.1 of Ascarosepion bandense. NCBI lineage: Eukaryota > Metazoa > Mollusca > Cephalopoda > Sepiida > Sepiidae > Ascarosepion > Ascarosepion bandense. The sequence continues at coordinate 1,027,971 of JBBBDQ010001161.1, forward strand.
ATTGGAACTCGGCTCTCCTATTAACACTTTCGGGCTATTATTCATTACACCACTCGCACATCTATACGTACAGCAACTAGTCACTGGAGACGAAGAAGTTTTTCGGGATAACGATATACCTCTTGTCTCTACGGCATCCTGTGGTTGAAAAAATATGGAGAGAAGATAAAAAGGTTTTATTTTGTCATTTTCTTTTTAGCAACACCATTTAGCGAGTTTTAAGCGAAATTCCCTAGCAGACAGGTTGAGTAATCCCACAGATTCATACCTTTCCTAAGGTATTTAGCTACTCATACCAACAGACGATTCAATAAGTGGAGATTCTTCTGGACGACTTACCTGGAATTGGAGAGGATTAAGTTATTATTATCATTTATTATCACCATATTTCGATTTCTGCTATGGTTTCACTAGCTACCAAGTCTGCAGGAAGACCTAAGGCAGGTAGTGATGTGTTATGACTACATTTCATGATTTGTTTTTCTACCTCCCATAACATCACTAGCGTTGCATGGACAAAGTTATTCTTAATGTGTGGACTGTACTTATCAAAGCAATTTTTGTATATCTCTTAAACTGGGATTTCCAGAGATTTTTTTCAATTATATTCATTTTTTTTATCATTTCAAGCGCACCTACTATCATTGGTACTGTTCTTGCTTTCAATTTTCACATTTTTTCTATTTCAATTTTCAGATCTTTATACTTTGATAGTTTTTCAAATTCCTTGGTTGCTAGGTTACAAGACGCTGGACAAGTCATATCAGTTAGTAGGGATTTTTTCTTTTCGGTTTTTGATAATAATGTCTGGCCTGTTTGCTTCAATTTTCTTGACTGTGTAGATGGTGTAACCCCGTATAATGGTGACGTCTTCTGTTTCTGTAACCGTTGCTGGATGATGTTCATCGAATATTTATTTATTATTAATTATTATTATTATTATTATTATTATTATTATTATTATTATTATTATTATTATTAGTTATAGTAGTAGTAGTAGTAGTAGTAGTAGTAGTAGTTCCTTTGATGTATGTTGGTTACACATTTCCTTCTGGGCAGTGGCGATTGTGGAACTCTGAAAGTAGGAGAGGTCACTTAAGGGCCCAGAATTTTCTAATGGGGTGGGCAAACTCAAGCAGCATAATTACCGACCAACTCTTTCACTCGGCCATAAATCAATGCCTGCCTATGTATCTACATATCAAGTTAGTGACATTATTTCTAATTAACGTCTTCCTTCAAATATGAAAATATGACTATCAAGTCTCTTTCCCTCCCTAAAAACATGTCTGTTTCCATCTATCTGGTTGTTTTATCTTGTTTGTTTTTCATTCAAACTGGTTTCTGTATGTGTCCTTAAAAAGCTAAATGAAAAGAAAACGCAGAGGGAAAAGTGCTGATGATCAAACCTTATCAAAATCAGAGACTGATCAGTTTCATAAATTTTTGAAGCTAATAGGTGGGGGCAACCGAGAGGTCAGCCGAAATTTGGGCTTGGCTCCCTCTGCCTCCCGTGTAGAATCGCCATTGCTTCTGGGTTCCAAGCAGAAAACTAAGGTCAGAAATGGCATCCTAATATTTTTACTGAATATTTTTTAACCTAAGAGCAGATACATTTTACATTAATAAAGCCCTTCGTAATGTGTGAGCCGTACTTTTGAGAACATTTGTTCGTATTTCTTTAAGGCAAGGGCTACCAGGGAGATCCTTTCAATGTCTATCATAACATTTTCCGATCAAACCCAGGGCCCCAAATACAAATAAAAATTATTAATATCTTCATGCGCCACATTTTTTTAGATTTCCACTTCAAGATCCTTGATGGTTTTTGTAAGATCTTAAAAGATACATTTAAAAAAATTAAAATCGATCGTAATATGTCTTTAATTTTGTGAAATCTTAAACATTTAAACATTTATTTAAAATTTTAATGGTAACTACTCAGAAAAATCAAATCTATTAAAAATTTAACTTTAAGCTGCATGTACTGAATCAAGAAAATAGAACTAGAATATTGTTTTATTTCGAGCGTTTTAATTACTTTTTAATAAAATATTCCGCAGACTTTCGGGCTGGGAAAAACATTGATAATTTTTAATGATTTATTTTCATTTATTTAAGTACTAAATATATATTTTTAAATATTTTAGATTATCTATTTGTGGTGGAAGGCAACCTTAATTGTCTCCTCTTCGAACTATTCGACTATAAACTGAAAGCTGCATAAAATGATGCCCGAAATTAGAAAATAATATTAGAATATTGTTTTTTGTTTCGAACGTTTTTGATCTTTTTTTTTTAAATCATATCAACCCGAGCAAGGTGGTAACGCCACTGATGTGCAGGGGGCTACATAGGAGTGAAAAGATTGGAAAAGAGAAAGCCGGAAACCACATCCTAAACAGGGAACAAGGGATGAGCCTCTTCACCTGTTCAATAGACGTGGGTGGAGGTGAACCGGGCGATAGTTTAGTCTATCTACTCCAATTGAAAAAAAAAAGTGAGAAGATTGGAAAAGAGAAAACCGGAAACCACATCCTAAACAGGGAAGAAGGGATGAGCCTCTTCACCTGTTCAATAGACGTGGGTGGAGTGTGAATCGGGCGATAGTTTAGTCTATCTACTCCAATTGAAAAAAAAAGTGAGAAGATTGGAAAAGAGAAAACCGGAAACCACATCCTAAACAGGGAACAAGGGATGAGCCTCTTCACCTGTTCAATAGATGTGGGTGGAGTGTGAACCGGGCGATAGTTTAGTCTATCTACTTCAATTGAAAAAAAAAAGTGAGAAGATTGGAAAAGAGAAAACCGGAAACCACATCCTAAACAGGGAAGAAGGGATGAGCCTCTTCACCTGTTCAATAGACGTGGGTGGAGTGTGAACCGGGCGATAGTTTAGTCTATCTACTCCAATTGAAAAAAAAGTGAGAAGATTGGAAAAGAGAAAACCGGAAACCGCATCCTAAACAGGAAACAAGTTTTTGTTGTGATGTAGGAATCTGGTAAACACAACACTTAACTCGGCAGAGTCAGTCGGGATAGCAGTATTAAATACTCAGCTAGACATGTCACTGCAATACTATTATCTTCCTCAGTCTTTTTCACTTTCTAGACAATTACCCAGGACTACTTATCATGAATGGATCAGTCCATTCATGATAGTAAGAAATGTAACTGGCTCTTACCGCAACAGTTTTTATCAAATATTCTATAAACGTTTGGATTGGGAAAAATATTTGATCATTAAAAAGAAATATTTTAATTTATTCAAGTATTGAATTTTTTCGTTTAAATATCTTCCGAATCTACTCCTAAATTTGCACATGTAAACAACGGATTGTCATTGTTAGTAAAGTTGAAATGAACTGGAATAGATATCAATTAAGGTGATGTTTTCATGTCTTTTATATATGATTAATAGATGATTAACAAGAAATAAAATATACTTTTATGCATGCAAAAGTAACTAAAAAGAAAGACATTCAAATCTAGCTATTAAGTTGTTTCACGGCGTCACGTAAAGATGTTTTAGCAGATCAAATGAGCATACCCCCGACTAAAAGATATTTTCAATTATCTATTATTCTGGACAGTTTGGAATTGTTGTTTTACACTAATTATGTTTTAATAGTTGAGAAATATAACGTTTAATGTTATTCAGCATTTTACGCATCAAACTTTGTAGGATTGATAAATAAAATATCTATAATTGCAAAGACTCTGATAGATTCTTTTTTTTTTTTTAATAAACAGCAAACAGATATATACATTTGTTTGTATGTTCATACAATGGTGTTTTATCCAACAGTCAGTCAGTTAAGTACCGTAAGTGACACACGCTTGAGCGATCATGTCTCAAAAGAAACATGGCTGACTGGGTAGAGGATTTTTTTCTCGCAGTAGTTACTTTCTGCGGCAGACTGGTCACCAACCAAGGCAATAAAAACCAATCTGTCCTGCTATTTAACCTATTACTAGAGTGAGAGGAAATGGATTCAGACCTTTCCCAAGGATATTTGTGCGTAAGTGAATGCAATGAATTCAACCGGAATTCGAACTCGGCTCTTCAGTTTCGCATTCTGAGCTGATATTCACTGCATCACAGTGCACATCCATTATTTATTATTTTAAACTTTATTTTTATTGAGTGTTTGAGTTGCTGTCGTGTTTATAAATGTGTGTGCGTGTGTATCCATTACCTATAGACTCCGAAACGGCTGAAATGATTTTCTTGAAAATTTACACAGTTGTACTATAAGCGTCTGTGAGTGTTCTTAGCTAGGTTTTGTGTCGAGGTACCCCCGATAAATATCTAAAATCGATAATCGAAAAAATCGGGTTATAAAAGGAGTGGTCCGATTTTAATCAAATTTTATACACTCATAGACACTCATACACTCATAGACAAAGACATAAGAAACGATATTCAGAAGTTTCAAGGTTACAGTTCTTACAATATTGCAGAAAATTGATAATATATATATATATACATATAAAAGGCAAGATGTTTGTGTGTGTGTGTGTCTGTTTATCTGTCTGTATGTCCTTTATATAAATCCACAATTTTTAATCGATTCTTACCAAACTTCACACAAATATTCGTTAGGCTGAGTCTGAGCTCCAGAACCATGGATTAGTTTTAACGCCGGGCCATACTGATAGTTAATTAAAAAAAACGGCCTAAACTGAGAAATTCTAGTAAAGAAAAATCATGCCTCTGACAGGACTTTTTTATGGAAATAATCAGGGATACAGGTGTGTGGTGAACACGAAATAAAAATGACATTTTTTCATTATTTTCAAATAAACCCATTTCAGTGCAAAAATCTATTTTTTCACAAACAGAAAAAAAGATTGCCTCTGTGCTGATAAAAAGATCAAGGAAAATTTCACGAGCAAGTGTGAACCAATGAAAAGAGGGCGATTTACAAAAAATAATAGTGTAACCCTGATATAAGACAGTTGTCGGGGCCGGTTAAAATTTCTCTTAAATCTTGATTTATCTTATATCCGGGTTTGTTCTATTTGATATACATTACCACAGGCTCTAATTTTGGACCAGAGAAATATATCTTATATCCGGTTTTCTCTTATATCCGGGTTATACTGTAAATTGAACTTTCAGTGACCTGTGTTATGTTTCTCCCTGCCCCAAAACGAACCGACCACGTGACCAAGTCGGCCTAAGTATTTCACGTTTTTCTCTCTCTTGTTCAGCTCTCTGCTTCCGAGCGGAGAGGGACTCAGACGAGGCTCCACCGAAGGGTAGCTTTTCGTCTGGGATGAATAAGCAAGAGCCTACGGAATATTTTTGGCCGAGTTTAAGGGCTCGGAATCCCCACTACCCGCCTTAACAATATAACAAACATAATCGACGTCTCCATAGGTTCGAGTCACCGTTCATGTGTCTCCTTACTGCCACTCAGTGACGTGCTAATTTGGAAAGCGGACAGTTTTTTAGTCGACGCCGTAATGAGATAATGATTACCTGACACGTGCAAAAAAGAAAAACTCTTGCGCCATGCATCGTGTATTTGTAAGAACAGAGTTTTATAATATTCACAAGCCTTTCTGTTTCAGTGTCAGAGAGAAGACATATAACATACTTCTAAAGTTTGTTTTATTTATGTTCCTTCGACATCACTCAAGCTGTTCTTTACTTTTTAATGTTCAGGTAAATATCCGTACATATGGAAGATACTGTTAAAACCTATTACGTATATTTAATAATATCCCCCAACAGTTTCAATGATTCTTTTCTGCTATTGGTGACATAAGTACAGCTTTGTACGATACAAAACCGTCACTAATTTATCAAGTTGTCGTTTCGTTCAATCAACGCACAAACGATCACATCTATTAATGACTGAGACATAAATAATTTCCGCTTTTTTATCGACTTAATTTTTCAAGAAATAAAGTAAAATTACATTTTATTCAGTTATCTCACTGTTTTTTGAACGTGGTGGCCGTCAGTTTGAATATTTATAAACATGCATTTAATTACATTATTTATAATACATCGTTCGGACTGTTGTCCTCATCTTTATTGCCATATTCACGACATTTCGGCTATTGTACGCTTCGACTTTCTTCAGGTGAGCACATTGAAGCTAACAGCATCTGATATTTTCAAACTGTATTGAATTTCTTTTTATTAGAGATTACTTAAAGATGGTCGAAGTGTACAACGGCAGAAACGTGATAATAATGCAAAAAAAAAAAAAAAAAAAGATTAGGACAACCATCCGAACGATGTAAATAGTATCAATAGCTACAATACTTCATCTCAAAAATATAGACAGATCCTGAAGAAGGCTGGAGCACACAAGTACCGAAACGTCACGAATATGGCAGTAACAATTTGGGCAACAGTCCGAAGGATGTAAATAGTTACAATATTTAATCTCAGAAATATGGACAGATAATGCATACAATTTTATTTAATATTTAATTTAAACCGTTAGTCTTTTCTGTGCGTCAATCAACATTAATAATTCTTAATTTTAACCATTAATCTTGTTTGCAAATCAATAAACACTGTATTTAATGTCATTTAGAGAGTGAGTACATTTTTGTATATTATTCACTTACGCGCAAATAACCACCTCTTCTTCCTCCAGCTATGGATTAAATAGCAGGACAGTTCTATAGCCTTAGTTGGCAACCAGTCTGTTGCAAAAAGAAATGGCAACCTACTGCGAGAAAATCGTTTGTCTAGTTAGTCATTTCTCGAAAGAGACATGATCGCTCAAGCGTGTATCACGTACCACACTTAACTGACTGAATGAACCATTATTTACAATGACTTATTGCTACTAATCAGGTAGATAGACTTAATTGGAGTAGATAGACTAAACTATCGCCCGGTTCACACTCCACCCACGTCTACTGAACAGGTGAAGAGGCTCATCCCTTGTTCCTTGTTTAGGATGTGGTTTCCGGCTTTCTCTTTTCCAATCTTTTCACTCTTTTTTTTTTTTTTTTCAATTGGAGTAGATAGACTAAACTATCGCCCGGTTCACACTCCACCCACGTCTATTGAACAGTTGAAGAGGCTCATCCCTTGTTCCCTGTTTAGGATGTGGTTTTCGGCTTTCTCTTTTCCAATCTTTTCACTCTTACGTAGCCCCCTGCACATCAGTGGCATTACCGCCTTGCTCTGGGCGATATGATTAAAAAAATGTCTTCAATACGTTTTTGCTAAAATTCTTCAGGTTTTCATGTGAAAAGTTTTCGAATAATTCCTGAATCAGTTTTATTATTATTATTATTATTATTATAGAAAGTTTAACTCACTAAGCACTTTGCAGTTATTGAAAAAGATAATAATTAATTAGTGCAAGGTCAAGTGAATATGAGCTCTGGAGTAGAACAAACTAACCGAATTCCCATTTGCCCTGTTTCTTTGCTGTATGCATTCTTGACAAGGCAGAGTTCACTTTTCAATGAAACATTTAGAGACATGTTGCAGCTGCCGAACGTATAAATGAGCGTTTAGTGTTCCATTGAGTTTTAAGAACTCTAAATTAATAATATTATCCCATCAGACATCGGAGATTTTTGCTATTGACAAGTGTAGGAAAGAGCAAACTTGTATGAGCACACTGCAGCTGCTGGAGATATAAATGTGCATTTAGTGCTTCATTGTGTTTTAAGAACTTTAAATGAATAATATACGGACAATCACACCACACGTACATAACTTTCTTTCAAGGAGCTCAGATTTTTGGATTGGTTGTGGAGATTTACTTTTTTTATCAGTTCACTGCCTTTTGTGTTGAACATTGTTGTATGTAACCCATTTTTCATCGCCTCTTACGTATTCAAGGATTGGTTAGTTAGGATGAGATATTCGGTATTTGGTTGATTTTGTTTAGCGGTATATCAACACCTCTATGGGTTTTCTAATGCTGAAAGCTAAATATTTTGAACACAATTTTATGGCTTTAACTAAATATATTTTGAACACAGTTGTATGCCTTCAACTTTGCCTTAAAAATGTATGGTTGGTCATTTTACTATAAAATAGGTATTGTTGGTAATTTTACTTTATCTATTGTGAGCAATTTTTTATATAAAATGTACTGCTAGTATTTTTACAAAAAAGATTATTTTTATACGTTCATGGTGTATTTTTGGAGAGGGTTACTATTTGCCCACAGCTGGAACCCTAACAGGTACTACCACCACAGACTAGGATGGTTCCGGGAGCAGTAGGAATTAAGAGATGGTTTCACGCTCCTCAAAACTTCCAATCTCCCTATCAGAGTCCTTGCTGTCGGATGTAATTTATCGTCATACCCAGGACTAGAGACATTCGTTATTACACTTGGTTCTCCAAAACGGAAATTATTTATGAATCAATCCACTTAACGCTTTTTCTTTTCAGCTACTGAACGTCCTTTGTTATGCGTAGGCCTTCCCCAGATTCATGGTAAGAAATGGACGATTACCCTGTTGCATTAAACCAATGCGCGTTGGTAGAGGCGCATGTGACACGCTTATGGGATCATGTCTCTTTTCGATTCATAACCACCCAAGAGTGTTTGCGTAAGTGAATGTAACGAACTTGACTGGAATTCATCCTCTGCTTTTCGATTTCTCATCCTGTTCCGTTATCCATTACAAAACCCGCACATACAGGTTAATTACAATTTATGCAAGACATGAATGGTACCGTCGATGGATATGAATGGTATCTTTGAACGGTATCTATAAATGTTATCATTGCTGGAGCGAATCTGTAATTCGGATTCTCATCACGGTTGGTTCCTTCAGACCACCGTGGTTACCGTCTAGCTGACTCCTCACTCGTGAACGCGTTGCTGGTTTCTCGCTTGTATCGTGATGATAAGCACAGTTCTATTCGATTTAGCTGGCGTTTGTCTCCTTCAGGATTCTTCACGCCTCTGCCACATTGTGTTTTTGATCTCAGAGGGTGAGAAAATCGTTGATGAACTAAACTGAAGAACATGTCGACGGCTGAGAAATACACAAAAAAGAATTCTTTAAGATAAAAAATTAATTCGAATTAAGAATTTAACAAAGATTTAGTTTATATATGACTAGTAGTATAGCCCGGCGTTGCTCGGGTGTAATGAAAGCTTTAAAATTAATCCATGGTCCTGGAGCTCAGACTCTTTGGACGTTGGCACGAAAGACTAAAAAGCAATAGTTGTTGCCAGTTAAAGTGAAACCATAGACTGAAAGAAAAATGAATGGATATAAGTCAAATTTTGATTTCCTGGTATCGATATCAAACAAGTTTTTTTCGTCGTAAACTGAATTTTGAAGGCTAAATAAGTCCTCTGAGTAAATGGTATCATGGCTGACACTAAGAACTACAATTATACCTACTTAGAGCCAAACCCGAAGCAAAAACTAAATTAAAAGGTCTGAAAAAATATAAACATGCAGGCAGATAAACAGACACACACACAAACATCTTGCCTTATATATATATATATATATATATATATATGTATATTGTCGATTCTCTGCACTATTGTAAGAATTGCAACCTTGAAACTTCTGAATATCGTTTCTTATGTCTTTGTCTATGAGTGTATCAAATTTGATTAAAATCGGACCACTCCTTCTATAACCCGATTTTTTCGATTATCGATTTTCGATATTTATCAGGGGTACCTCGACACAAAAACTAGCTAAGAACACTGGCAGACGCTTATAGTACAACTGTGTAAACTTTCAAGAAAATCGGTTCAGCCGTTTCGAAGTCTATAGGTAACGGATACACACAGACACAGATACACACACACAGACAAAGTTCCATTTATAAATAAGTTTAAATTTTTTGTATACAGCGGTTTTAATCCTTCCCCCTTATTGCTGTAATCAAATGACGCTAGGATCCACTTTTAGAGTTTACAGCCTGTGTTAGTAGCAATTTAAATTTCTAACTTCGGGTCCTCAGGGCCGGTATTTAGTCGAGAGATCTCGGTGAACGATGTAGATTTTGATAGCAGTAACGTGAGCATTCTTCACTTGTTATCCAAACTTCCAACTTATATGGAGTACTGTGTCTGGCAGGTGTGGAGTTGACCAGGGTCTGGGTTCGGTTTTCTACCACCTTTTTTTAAAACCCTATATTCCAAAATATGTTTAATCAAGTAATTTAAAAAAAATAGGGGGCATCCAGACCCCTTTTAAGTGTGTTCATAAGAATCAAGTGGCCCCTTAACTCCAACTCCCTACACATATCATCTCACACCATGGCTCCATATAGACGGTGCTAATTTCTCTCTCCCTTTTCAGCATTCAAGCTCAGCCCACTCCAAAGGCTGGAACAATTGTCTTTGGGATGAATCTAAACTTTTAGTATGCGTAGGCGAAAAGAGGATTTCCAGTAATTAATCTTTCTTTATCAGCTTGTCTCACACTGATTCTTTTAAGTGATTTTTCAAAGCCAGGAACTGAACCATATCTAAGATAAGCGGAGCCAATCGCAGGAATTGTTTTGTTCATTTTCAGTCATTATGGATGGGAAAGAAAATATTCCCAACATTTTTGGTAATAAAAAATAACTATCTTTATGTGTTTATCACACAGCCAGTCTCCTATGGTCACTTCAGGGCTAGTAAATAAGTTTTCTTTACAGCTTGTCTCCAAAAGAATCCAAAATAATGTCGGCCATAAAAATGTTGATAAATGTCACAGAAATTAAAATTAACAAACCCTAACCCACAATTAGTGAATAATCTTTATTTTTGTAGGGATATTTTTCTTCTGGGTGGCTGATTCAAATCAGATGTTTTCCTACTTCTTTGTTCAGAACAATTTTAGTTGTTATTATGTTGACCGCACGTTTTCTTTATCGACATGATTTTCTATTTTCCAGGACCGACATTTTCAATGATACATTGTCTCTTTCTTATTGCCGGGAAGTGGGGAATGTCTGGTGATCTTGGTTTTGCTCAATCTTGCTGAATCTTACCTAATTAAATGTGGTTTCGATTCTCCTTGGAACTATTCGTGATTTTTTTTTTTTAATTTTTTTTATAAGCGTTTCACCCCGAGCAAGGCATGTCACTGCCACTACTGTGCAGGGGGCTACGTAGAGTGGAGAAAGGCTGGTCAAATATAGGAAATAACAGAGGGTGGGTGATAGGCGGGTGAGGATACCGAGAATGAGGGTTGGGTAGATGAGAGTGTTGTGAGAATAGTTGGGAGTTAGTGTGATAGGAGGTGTCTATTGACCCTACATTTAAACACCTGGAGATTGTAACTGTCGGGAAAGCAGACTTGTGGAAGGGAGTTCCACAGGCGGGAAGCGCGAGAAAAGAAGCTCTTGGAGTAGAATTTACGGTTACATCTTATTTGTTTAACTGTAAAAGGGTGGGACCTAGTTGCTAATCTAGTATCTCGTGTAAATTCGTGCTTAGGCGGCACCAGTGATCTAAGCTCATCGGAGCAGAAGCCATGAAAGTACTTCATTTTATTATTTTGAAACATTTTTTTTTTCGTTTTTAATTTTCTTCTCAACTTTTCAATCGACTTTCTTGCGAATTTCAACAATTACTCTCCAGTGCTGCGTTGTGGTGCAGTGAATATCGACTAGGAACGACAAATCGGAGTGCCGAGTTCGAATTCAAGTTGAATTCCTTCATTCACTTGCGCACAAATACCCTTGGGAAAGGTATTAATCCGTCTCTTCCCTCCAGTTATGGGTGAAATAACAGAACAGATTGGGTTCTATAGCCTTGGTCAGCAACCAGTGTACTGCAGAAAGCAATGGCAACCTACTGCGGGATAATCTGCTGCCCAGTTAATCATGTCTCTTTTGAGACATGATCGCCCAAAGAGTGTATCACGTATGGCACTTAACTGACTGACTCTCCAGTTAATAGACTGTTTCTTCCCTTTTTCTTTCTTTCATTTGTTAAATTATTTTATTAAATCCTTGAAGCTTATTAAATCCTTGAAGCTTCAGTGTCACAACTCAAACAGTTTGTAGATTAGGAACCATCTTGTGTGGTAAAAAACAAACACACTGGAAGAATTGATCGGCTTAAACGTCATCAACATGCAGAAACCTTGAACAAAGCCTGAAACAATAGTTAATGTTGAGAACACACCAAGGAGAGAAAAAGAGTTTTTTTTTTATAGAATTTAGTATTTTAATGTTCACGTCAATAATTTAATAAATGTAACAACTTGTGTATAATGTTTTTATTCTCGTACAAACGCCTAGAAGATATTCTTGTTCATGAAATTCTTTTCACTTATTAACTAGCCTTTTTTACGAGATGCTTCTATGAGGAGAGGAGTGAAACAAACAACGCCCAAAAACCTCTCTCGCACACATTCAGCTAAGTTACCGTAGAACCACGTCATGACTAATTTAGCCTAATCATACTTTGCGCTTTTTACTTCTTTTTTTTTTTTTTTTTTTTTTTTGTCATTAACAAAAAACAAAACAAAAACGGCGACCTTCAAAATATTAAATTATAGCTGATTCTACACAGGTGCTTAAAGTCATGTTTTATTGATTAAAACTTAGGCAATACTCATCAATATTACTATAAGAGAGAGAGAGAGAGAGAGAGAGAGAGAGAGAAAGAGAGAGTAGGGAGGTGATTAAACAAAATTTTTCAGCTATTTTAAAACAAGACATTAAACTATAGAAATCTAAATGCAACGTTGTCATCTTGTATTTCAATGAATTTTGTTCTTCTTATTGTCCTTTCTCCTCAGGTATTCTCGGTTTCCTTCACTTTATATTGTTTTTCTTCCTCAATAACCCTTTGTGTCTTAGCGGTTTTTTTTGCCTTTACTGGGTTCAAATGATTAAAAAAAACAGTGGCTCTGTGAGCGAGGACTTATTGTTTCAAAATATTGTAATGACAATGACATCTAATAAGAATAACAAAGTAAATTTTTCAGACATAAAATAATTGTTTATTCACTTCTGGACTCTGTCAGATTAACGTCGGCCACATCGAGAGTGTGTCGTTTCAAGTCTTTCTTCAAACGTTCAATCTTTTTTTTTTTTTTTGATAATTATTTCAGTCAGGGATGCCAAGGATGTCAAGGAAAAGATAAGAGATGGATGGGAATCAAGTAGACAGAAGGTGGCAGCTGACGTTGCATTTAAACTTTTGGAGATTGTAGCTATCAGAGAAACAAGCAAACGATAGGGAGTTCCAGAAACGGGAATTACGAGAAAAGAAACTATTGGAGTAGAAGAGGGAGTTACATTTAACTATTTTGGCGATAAAAGAGTGGGACCTTAATGCCAATCTAATTATGCGAGTAAATAGATGTGGTCGGGGAACCAGAAAAAAAACTCGTCAGAGCAGTTGTCATGAAAATACTTGTAGAAAAGACAGAGGGAAGCCACATCACGTCGGTGAGAAAGTGACTTAAGGCGAGCTCCTAGTGTGTGAGAGATTACCCAAGTCGGTCGGGTGTTTATATATCTTCTTGTCATCTGGTTTGTCTTGTGTTTATATATCCTTAGTTCAATTGGGTTCACTTCCTGTTTGTGTTGGTGAACCCGCTAACATCCTTCGAGGCATGATTATGCATTTTCAGAACTCGTGGATCACATGACCCATCTTTACAGAGATCATTCTTCGGGTAGGAACTGCTAAGAGAAGATGCATTCCTAAAGCATAGGTCTTTTTTAAGATGACGTGTTTTGAATAAAAACAAGTTTTGTATCATACGCAAGCTTTCCTTTTCATGGTCGGGAAGAAGGCAAGTAACACCTTTCTATAGTTTATTTACGTGTTCTCTTTCCAGAAATAAAACCTTCATTTACATTCTTCCGACTTATCCCTATCCGTTCGTTATTTTTAATTTTAAAAATGCTGGCAATTAATTATCTGATTTCGACTGCCAGATATTACCAAAGTCAGCCAAAATATATATATATATATATATATATGATAACCTAACAGGATATCAGAATAGTTTTAGCGTAACATCTACTTTTTCATGTATTTTTTCTTTTGTTAAGTGCCATACGTGATACACGCTTTGAGCGATCATGTCTCTTTCGAGACATGACTAACTAGGCAGAAGATTATCCCGCAGTAGTTTGCCTTTGCTTTCTGCGGTAGAGAAGAGACGGATTAATACCTTTCCCAAGGGTATTTGTGCATAAGTGAATGCAAGGAATTTAACTGGAATCCGAACTCGGCTCTCCGAATTGTCATTCCGAGTCGATATCCATTGCACCACAACGCGCATCAACTTTCATGTATAAATAATGTAAATAATCCTTTTTTTCTATTGTTACATGTTTCCCATTTGTTTAAAGAAAAGCATTTTCACGTATTTTTTATTTTTTTTTTTCTGTTTTGTTATATTTGAAGTTATTTTCCCCCACGGTTTACAACCATAGCACGTTGAAACATTGGTTCTCATACGATCACCCAAATTAAGCAACGTCGAGCCTGGTGAGTATCTAGATGTGTCACCACTTGGGAATATTAGGTGTTGTAAGCTTAAATGTGCGGGTGGTGTAATTGCTAATAGCTCAGAATTGTTAATCGGTGAGCCGAGTTCCGATACCAGTTGGGTTCGTTACATACAATTATGCGAAAATACCCTTGGAAAATATATAAACCTATCTATTCCCCGCACACCACTACACAGGTAAGAGTTAAACAGCAAGACAAATTGCGTCTCAGTTGGTAACCAGCCGTTTTTCTTATTTCAATTTTTGAAACAGGCGTCATCAAATTTGATATATACTCTCACAAGTCAATGAAAGTCACTCGTACTATAAGAATATGGAAGTCTTCTTCGTCAATAACATTAGTAGACTTTGATCATCTAATTTTTTAGGTTACAGCAAACTTTACACGTCGGGACGTTTAAACCTTTCTGTTTGATGACAGCCTTTTGGCCGAGTGGCTTTATTATTTCTCAACATCATCAGCAGATCATGCGTCCGAATATAGTCTACCACTTTCTAAGTTTGCAGTCAAAATTTTGCCTTTTATATAGCAAAAGCATGAATCAAACAAACTCATAAATCAATTACTTAGGGGCTCTATACTTTATATCCCCATTGGTTAAAAAATTACCAATTGAGAGTGATCATTCAATCAAATCACGCATGTTTTCAATTCAACTTTGGCTGGTTTTGAAAACATCAAAAACCAGGACATTGTGTAAATTTTTTCCCACGCAAAAATTTAAACCGTCTGACATCATATTAGTGGGTTTTTATGACATCAATTTGAATATTGTTTCTTCATACCTTTACATATCAATATATATATATATATATATATCCAAAAGGATGATCAGATAGGTACATCTCAAAAACCCGATCGTAATTAATATTAATTTAATTAATTATTTATATATCGCTACCTCCACTCATTTTTTATACCTAACTTTTAAACTGAATTTTTAAAAATAAAAAAGTTTTCTTGAAACTATAATTTTAGCTTTAATTAAAAGCTAAATGATTACATTTGCTATTTCCACTAAGCAAAATACACTGGTGTATTTCAAACAGAAATTATATTGATTGGAATTTAAAGTTTTGAAATTTTAAATAATTTTTTTTCAATTTTCAGGCTATTTTTGAGTGATCGACACATTTGTAAACAAAAGTTAATTCTCGGTTTTAAAAATCTTGCAAAACTAAAATATCCCTCTGTGACATGTTATTTTTGAAAAATTATCAAATTTAAAGATAAATTAATCAGATTTACACAAGTATCACGTATTTATTGTATTAAATTTACAATAAAACTATTTCTTAAACATAGTGTTGATCTTTTTAACCTTTTCCCGTATGATTTGACATGTGAAGACAGCCAGACAGATGCGAGATAAGATAAGTGTGTGGTGAACAGAATTTACAAAATTGTCTAATTTTTTCCCTGTAAAGGGAAGAAACCGTGAAAGACATGACCTTTTAATGTACACACAGAAATTACCACAAAAAAGAATTTCAAATATACGAACAAAAAGAAAAAAATTTAAATACGAAGGCACGACGATTTCTATTAAACTTTTCAATTTCCGATTAGTAAATATAGTCTTCGCTTAATAATTTAATAACTAACGCCAACAAGCCTTTGAAGTATTTTAAAAATATTTTTGAAACTTTATAAATTATTATACTTAAAAAAATGAAAACAATTCTTTTAAAATTTCATTATTAATCGATTTTTTTTCTTCAGGCTATAATGTACTTAATATATATTATTTATTAATGTAATTAAAAGCTTAACAAATTAAATAAAGTCATAGTTTTATTGCATTTTTTATTTTACTATTAGAAGCAGATTTTTGGAAATAAATGCCAAATGTTTGAAAAAAATAATAGATCATCTACATTCCCCAATGAGTCGTGAGTTTAATAAAACCAATTTTCCCAACAAAATTTAATTTCTTAAAATTTCATGAATTTACGTAGAGTGGGAGGTAACAGATGTAAAAAAATATTTTTACCGAGATTATAGCTATATATATATATATATATATATATATATATATATATATATATATATATATATATATATATATGAGGTGATTAAAAACTAGCTTCATTCTGGCGGTTTCATTGAAAAGAAACCGTGTTAGTAACATTCTAAAATTTTAAATTCGTTTTTAATGCAATTCATTTTTTTCGTCAGAATCTTTGTTGTTAACAAGAAGGACCAAATAACTTTTTTATTATTAAATTATATCATTTCTAAGTCAATTTTTAGAACATTCAAAGTTTTGGTTAAAAATCTTGTTTTTTGCGTCATCCGAGAGTGAGGTGTCCAAGATTAGTATAGGAAATTTTAGCGTCTTTCTTGCGGTAAAAAACATGTTGATTTGGGAATCCTTGCGAAAAATCAAATAATTGTTTTATTGTAAAACATTCAGGGCTTATTCACAAATGAATTATCTTAGAAGTGTTTTTTTTTCTTTTAGAAAATCTTTGTAAAGTTTTCTACATCTGTTGCGCTTACTTATTTAATTTTATGATTTTTGTAGAGCTTCATTTTTATATTAGTGAAAAGCAGAACTTTTTACAGAATTTAAATCATCAATTTCTTCTATCAAAACATGCCCCCCTCCCCAGTTACCGAAAATCTCCTCTGAATCGTACAACAAAAAATGCAATAAATCTAAGACATTATTTAATTAGAATTGCTTTTATGGATAAGATATATTATGATCACTAGAGTCTCAAGAAAAAAATTACTTCTATAAATAATGAATTGTTTTCGTTTTTTGTAATTAATTATGATAACTTATAAAGTTTTAAATCTTTTAAATTCTGTTTTAATTTTTCCGATTATGTGATATTGATATTTAGTAAAAACTATATTTACTAAACATAAATGATAAAGTTTATTACAATTTAGCGACCACCAATATTTTAAAAAGAATTTTTAATTTTTTGCATGTGCATAAATGTGCTGATCTTTTTAAAATACGAACATTTATACACGTTATCAGAAAATAAGAATGATAACTAAAGCAAAAATTCAATAAAACATTAAATTACGAAGAATATTTTCTTAATTTTTAAAAAATTTCTGAGTAGTTAAAAATTATAATTAATAATTTATCGTAATTTTTACAAATAAATACACAGTAGAAAAAATTTAGATAAACTTTCATCTGTCAGTGAAGTTGTCAACTTATCAACACCTTAAATAAACAGCTACCGCCGTGTTTTAAAAAATGCATTTCTGTGATATTCTAACATTGTATTTGTTTTAAAATTTGATTAATTAAACTGTAGCTCAGCTAATATTCCTCAAATAAAGTTTCGAAAAGGTATATTTTATTTTTGAAAGACTTGTTTTAATAAAGTAAATTACATCGGGATGATATATAGTTAAAAATGGCGCTAAAATCAGCAAATTCAAAATGAAAATTTCCTTTAATTTAAATTAGTTTTGAAATACAGAAAAAAAGTATTTTCCTTGTTGGAAATATTGAATTTAATTTATTAGCTTGAAATTAAAATAAAACCATAAAAAGACTTTTTCATTTTTAAAAATTGTTAAACTTTACGGTAATATCTAAACTTATTTATAAATGAAACTTTGTGTGTGTGTCTCTGTGTGTGTGTATCCGTTACCTCTAGACTCCGAAACGGCTGAACCTATTTTCTTGAAAATTTACACAGTTGTACTATAAGTGTCTGCCAATGTTCTTAGCTAGGTTTTGTGTCGAGGTACGCTCGATAAATATCGAAAATCGATAATCGAAAAAATCGGGTTATAGAAGGAGTGGTCCGATTTTCATCAAATTTGATACACTAATAGACAAAGACATAAGAAAATATATTCAGAAGTTTCAAGGTTACAGTTCTTACAATAGTGCAGAAAATCGATAATATATATATGTATAAAAAGGCAAGATGTTTGTGTGTGTGTCTGTTTATCTGTCTGTATGTCCTTTATACAAATCCACAATTTTTATCCGATTCTCACCAAACTTCACACAAATATTCTTTAGGCTGAGTCTGAGCTCCAGGACCATAGATTAGTTTTAAATCTTTCATTACACCCGAGCAACGCCGGGCTATACTGCTAATTTTGATATAAGACTTTATCATAAAAACTCACACTATACTCGAGTATATATGGTATATATATATATATATATATATATATATATATATATATATATATATATACTCGAGTACAGAATTTTTACATTTATGATCAGTATGTGGAACCTCTTTACGTACGCACCCACACACTCACATACATCCATACATGCCACGCCAGCTTTGTCAAGCAATGATTGGTTAATATATCACCAACGCATTCATTACGAGACAATTTACAAATTGCAGCTATGCGACAATTTACAAAACACGTTATTTTCAAGTAATCGTTTTTGTTCACTTTTGGGAGAAGATTGGATCAAAAGGCCTTTTCCAGTCTCCGCGAAGCATGCTCACTGATTGCTTAATTTTTAGCCAATCAAGTCGTTCGCACGTGGAAACCCAATTTTCCCGCGCAGCGACCTAGTAACTATATAAAGAGCGAATTCTTCTCAGCTCCTTAGTGAGAATTCAGGTGCCAAACTAATCCTTGTCAGTTGAATACGCGCCTCTCGTTCAACGCATGATACATATACACTTTCATCTAGAACGTTCCTCAACGATATATTTATTCAACAAATGTTGACAAGAACATTTTTAAGAACATCTTAACGGCGTTTCCAGAACAATTCATGAGCTTTATTCGTTTTTCTTATTGAACTTTAATTTTACGGTCAAAGAGAGGCAACTCTTGACGTTTTCCACATTGTTCACTTAAATGCATGCTTTTTCTCTATCAACATTGAATGATTGTAAATTTGTTAATACATTTATATGTTGTTACAATTCGTCGTTGGTTATTCTTTGCATGATTCTTGTCTGATGTTTTCTAATCCTAAATTTAAATTAATGTGATGGGCTGCTAGTCAATCGGCTACATTTCGTGAAACAACGGCGAACGTGATTACTAATCCGTCACAAGTATTTAATGCAATAAATAAATAAATAAGTGGTCGCACTGTACACAGGTAATTTTTTGAAGAGGTTAAAAAAAGAAATCAATTATTTTCGGTAACCGGTTGCACTATACACAGGATATTTTACTGGATGGTTAAGTGGTTGTATAGCAGTTGCTATGTTTTTTCTTACCCACATACACTAAAGTCATTTACTCGTCTGCGATTGGCTAATAAATCACTACTGTTTTTGTATAGGACAATTTAGCATTCGCAGTCGCCTTTTGTATCTTTCGGCTCTGAAGCAGCTGTTTTATGTGTGTGTAGTGATTGGTTAATTTTTAGCCAATCACATATTTTTAATGTAAAATCAGTTTCCTGTGTTTCCTCTGGGAGCCTATATCTTTTTTTTTAAAATTCGGTTACTTTTCGCAAGTTCCTCAGTAGACACCAGGCTGCGAAAGGAATCCACGTAAGTCTACTCAAACTCAAACATTTTTAACGCACACACACAGACACAGAACCTTGTAATCACAATTTTCTCTCTGAACATTTCGCCAAGAACTTCTTTGGAACTTTTGACCAAAATCTTGTGTTATATACAATCACATTCAAAGTAATTGTATTCTTCATGTTATTCCTTCTTACATGAAATCATTTCTGATTTTTATAAAAAAAAATATTTTCAGAACAGGAAAGAACTTTCCTCGCTCAGTTGACCTTGATCAACAAGCAGTCAAAGGGGAACAACTTTTTCGTCTTATTCTATGTGTACTAATATTACATGCTTTGTTTGTTCATTGTTGTATTTGATTGAATATATTGGTTATAATATAAATTAGAGTTGTTGTCTTTATCTTGAATCGTATGTCAGACGAATCGTAATATAAATCGTAAAGGACCTAAAACTCCTTTACAATTGCATGAAATTACATGAAGTCGGTTTATACACGAGTACGAGTATATACTTTTTTTTTCGGGTATTTCTCTTTTATAGCAAATAAATTAAAAGTGCCGTCTGAAGTACATATGATAGTCGGAAAGTTTCCGCGTCTGCTTGGAATTCTTCGAAAGAGACATGACTGACTGGGCAGAAGATTTTCCCGCAGTAGGTTGTCATTACTTCTGTGGCAAACTGGTTACCAACTAAGGCTATAAAACATTGTAGAGGACGAAGCGTCCGTTACTAATTTAAATTTAACGAGTCGACTCGACGTAACATGGGTGGTGAGATAAAACAGGCAATAAGAAAGACGAGTAAGGCGAAAGTAACCAGAAAAACAATATATTAACAAAGGTTACATAGGGTTGAGAGCATGCATAAGTAAGTAAAAAGATAGAGTTATTCCTCTTTGTCTGTTCGTAGAAACAAAATAAGATGTATGAAGTTTTTTTTTCTAGCTGAAAGAAAGGTTTGTAACAATTGTTAAGATTATCGTCAAGAGTTCAAAGTTCAAATCCTTGATGAAATTATTCAGACAGAAAACAAGGTTCTGTGTCTGTGTATGCGTTTAGGCAAGAAAGTCAGACAGAAGACAAAGTTCTGTGTCTGTGTGTGCGTTGAGTAGAGAGAGAGAGACTTACATGCGAATGTAGTAGTCTTAGGCAGTCTGTGGATTTCTACTGACGAAGGTTGGAAAAATTGTGAATTTATGTGTAGAAAGTTATTTTATGTAAAGTCCAGTTTGAATGAAAGTTAATGTGCATAGTGTTAATGTCGGTGAGAAGAAAAATAAAAAAAATTTGCGCCACTAATTGCTACCCGCAATTAGTGCGCGTGTGTTTGTGTGAGTTAGGGAGACATGTCTGCTCTTGCCCCGGGACCTAATCCTAACTAGCGTACCACGTGACGTTCCCCGCTTTTATTGGCATTCGTTTACGCGGGAAACTAAGTTATTACGTGAACGCTGAGTGACCATGTGTGTGTGTGTGTGTGTGGGTGTCAGTGTATCAAGCCCCACAACATTGTCCTGTTATTTTGACTCATAACTGAAGGGAAGAGACGGATTAATACCTTTTCCAATGGTATTTTTGCACGTAAGTAATTACAACAAATTCAACTGGAATTCGAACTCGGATCTCGAAGCGGATATCCACTGCACCACAACGCATATGCTAGGTAAGTTTACATAAACGTAAAAAATGTACCTCCAGTAAATTATTTGAAAATAATACAAATGCTGTACCAAATTAGCACCATAACGAAAATAAAATTATTTAGAGAAAAAAAAATAATGAAGCCGATAGTTGTATTTTTTGTACACAAGAAGAAGATGACACACGCTTTTCTTTTTCGTTCCTTCTATTTTGAATTCTTAAAATCTAGGCTGGTTTTAGAATTTGCAGAAACAGGCAACATCAACCAGTTGTTAACCAACTGGTTGATGTTTTCATAACAATGAAAACTAAGATTATTACTCGTCTTTCGAACAGACAATCAAACGCGATGTAATGATGTGCATATTTCAATGCAATTCAAACAGATATGTAGGGGGAGATAATTGAGAAAACTCGGCTGTCTAAAATCGAATAAAAAAGGGAATAAAACGGAAACAAAAATCACCAGAGAATATCAACTCGCTAGAAATTTCCACATTCTGAGTTAAACTATTTTAATTACTTCATATGCTAAGAAGGTTAATTTTTATTTTGTTGTTCACAATATTATATAACAACATTTTAAATACACAAGAAATAGAATTAAAACAATGCAAGGGAGGTAATCGTAAGTGAAAATAATGACTTGTATATTCGATGCCATATATAAGGTAACCATTTTTATCATGATAAATGACTTTAAAATATCTACTGGGTTTTATAACAAAAAATAACTTCTCTAGTCGCTTATACATTATCAAAATGTCAGAGACGATCAGTACTTAGCCTAACACCATAATAATGATTAGATCATAATGTAAGATTATAAAATACGTCATCAAATAGAGAGCATTTTCATTATTTCAGATGTTGCTATTTTCTAATGACTTTCCTCATTTGTATGTCTGCTCATTGTTACAACATATTTATTTGTCTTTTTTTTGGCTTTCAAATTATGTGAATTTAGAATCAAAGTCATCAGCAGCAGCAGCAACAGTAATATTATCTTCAGTCCCATGACTGGGTGGGATCGTTGCGTCTCTGTGCAGCTGTGTGTCTGACCATTTCCCTCCACATGTCTTAACAGTTTTTCGTTTATACATAGCATATCTTGGCTAAGTAGACCTGGTGAAGCCCATCCCTCTCTAGGTCAAACCATAGCAAATGTCCTCCAGCATGAACGTTTTTGTTAAAAAGCTGAATGTCATATCTCCTCTGATTTACAGTTACTTGCTGAAGACACTCAAATCTGCGTAGCACACATACAATTCTGGCTTCGAATTGAAATTCTACATTCTCTTTTAGAAACCCATTAAAACAGGATCCGAATTCCACTTGCTAAATATTGTTATTTGATTGATCACATTTTTTTTTTTTGTAATGTGAAATTTCAGATGACAACAATGATTATACGAATACGACAGGAATTAATATCATAACTGACAATGCTAGATCTAAAATTACAGGGTTCTATAAAAATTCCTGTAGTTTTAAAATTATTTACATTATGTCCACTTGTTAAAAAATCTTATTAAAAGCCATGATAACATTCATTTTATATTTTATTTAAATTCAAACAGACTGTTAAACTACAACTGAATGTTGTAGATATAAATTGACTCAGATTTTTTTTAAATTAACCAGATATTTGTCTAACAAAGAAACATTGTCATAGTAGTTCTCTTACCTCTTTAAAATTTCTGTATAAAAAATTTCAGCAAGAAAACTATTTTCTAACACTGGACTAGGATGAGAAATATTTAATCAGGCAACCAATACACTCAAACCTAGGTCACCTCCAGATGACACTCTAAATTAACTCTTGTTAAGCGAACCAAACGCGAAATATTCAACCACTCCTACCCTCATCTTGCAGACACATTCGATCCAGGAACTTGAACCGCAGCGTTTGTTGACGAATCTCACTGCTGTGTATTCCTAGATTCTCCTCAGATAGATAGAGGCAACAGACCCCACGACACTCCTTAGAAGCCCAGTCGCCTCACAAGAGGTAAAACAAGACTGAGACTAATAAAATCACTTCGGCGCACGGGAGTTAAAGTACCGAGAGCCAGAAAAGAAGGATAGGTTAGATGTGCGAAGCAGAATCTTCCACCATCCTATTTAAGGTAACCTTCCTCCGGGACCAAAGATGAAGTGCCGCCTCAGTCTTTTCTCGGACTTCCAACCAATTCATTTCCAACTGGAGGTCGGAGCCAAACCAGGCGCCGAGTATCTTGAGAGGCTCGTCCGTCCAAGTGAAGGACCCTAGAAGAGAAACTCCCTTCCACACACTCAGCCGCAAGACTTTTCGCGATTTATCTTGACTCCTGTTACCATGTCTTACCTGTTGATTTCCTTGCCGTCTTTTTCAATCTCGGCCTTTCTTTTCACGAAGTCAGTCATATCGTCGGCATAGGCGTAAGGCCTGGCCGAAGTGGTTGCACCAGGGAAGGTAATTCCATGTAAGTTCGAATTCGCCTTGAGGGCTCCAACGCAAGAAAGCATCAGCGAAAGCGAAAAACCCCGACAAATTTATCTGAACAACATGAAAGGTTTCGACCTTACGCTATTCCACTACCGCACCGGGGTGGGGGCGATACAAGAGACGGATCTATGATCTAAAGTACGAATCGAACTGGCTGACAGCACCAAGAAATCGATGGTCAATCCCATCAAATGTCTTGGACTAGTCTAAGTTGATCAGCGCAGCTTCACTGTCGACTTATTCCATGAACAATCGTAGCAGATGAAGGTTGTCCTGAATAATTCTATCCTACACAGATCAAGTCCGCTCGGAACCAATCAGACTAGGCAGGACATTCTGCAAACGATTGGCTAAGACCTTGGTCAAAATATTTAACTCTGTATTAAACATTTTAAGGACCGGAAATTATTAATACCATCCCCTCCGCGTTTATACTTGCGAAGCAGCTTGATTACACATCCGGTAAAGTGTTTGCATCATGAAAATTCCGCAGTCATCGACATCTTTGTCAGCAAACTCTTGAATAGCAAGTATTTTAAGGTATTGATGTGGTTACCCAACAGACCTCTTCCCCGGTGTTATAGGGCAATTTAGCTTTCCTTCTTTTTTCCTTTATTTCTACTGATGGGCTTCACTGCTTATTTTGAGTATTTTCTTTTTGTGTAATTAGAAAAGATTGGGCAGAAGCGAAAGGTTGAGACGCACAAAGAGTGGGCACTCTTTTAAGGAGACATCATCAAAGGGGTTGGGTTCAGTGACCTATTTACTGAAGGAAAGCCAGACATTTTGTGTGATGGGGAAGATGTGCAGGGGATGAGGGGCGAGACACCTACACTGGCCTAGGGTAACTTGCATTTTTGGCCTGTTGTTTATGTGTTGGTGTAGGCACCTTTTTAAGGGGGTCCTTTCGCGGAGAGGTTTGAGTTAGTGACCTAGTCACTGGAGAAGAGGATAACCTTTTTTAAGAGTTGGGGAAGACAGGACTGAAGAATGAAGCTGAAGAATGCGATACTCCCACTGGCCGAATTTGGTTTTTAGCCTTTAATTGCTTCTCTCTTTCTTTTTTTTTTTTTTTAACCTGACTCATATTTCTTGCTTAAGATGTGGAATTTTTCTGTGTAAAAAGTGAGAATGAGACTGTTATTACCTTTACTCACTCTACCCATGATCAGCCATTCCTGAGAATCTTTCACCTTTATTGTGACAGACAATGTAGGCTCTGGAAGAGACCCAACATGGAGCCTTTTGACCACCGGCGCCAGTCGCTGGCATGTCCGTTACAGGCGTCGCAGAACAATTAGTTTAGGCCTGAGGGAGATTTCGGTTCGGAGTTAGGCGAATCTCCAGAGGCCTTCTTTTCTGGTCAGGAAGCGGCGATGTGAACAGTCACGCCACACTTCCAACATGTTGGTTTCCTCCCTGTCACGATGACGGGGTAATTCTTCCCACCTATCTATAAGCTGTTGGAAATGGATATGAAGACTTCGTGCGCCAACGTTAATTTGAACTGTAACCTTCTCATTCCATACTCTGGAGTAACACTTACCAAATAGCCATACTGCATAAGATACGCGCTTGTGCTCCACGAGAATATAACCAGGAATCTCGTAGACTGCCACATTGGCCCTATGTCGTTGTCGGTATTCTGTGCGGGTGATATAACCCTTTGTGATTAAATCACTGGACGTCACATCAAAACAGCCCTTTGGCGTGGGCAACAGTATACCCCACAAGAAAAACCCCGAACCTTTTATAATTTGTTGAGGTTTAACCCTCAGGAAATCAGTGATTTTGTAGCTATAGAGAGATGGTTAATGTTTATTTGATTCGGCCTTGTGTCATACATAACCGAACTCCTTACACCTTACAAGTTTTATCCAGGATTATCATCGTCAAAATTATCAGAATGTTTTCATCAGAAGGTTGTCAGCAGGTTGGAATGTGTGAAAGAGTGGAATAGTGGGAAAATAAAATATACATTTTTCATGTGAAAATGGAATTTTATTAATTGGAAAGATAACATGACTTGTAGAAGTTAATTTTCAATTAGAAACATTATTAAGAAGTTAAGGGTAGAAGTTCATAGTAGTTATTTGTTGGAAAGAGTTCATGCGTACGTATGTATGTATGTATGAACGTTTGTTTGGTAGGAATGTCTTTGAATGGAGAAGAAGTAAAAAGAATGAGCACACGAGAAAGAAAGAGAAAGAGAACGATGTGCGACGCGACCTTACGTCTGGGTCGACTTGAAGTTTCTTCCGTTACATTTGTCGTCTTGCTGCTCCCATCTAACTGACTGACTGACGCTGATCGAAGTAATTAATAGCCATCTAGATTTTCCGCACTGGATCGATAAGTCCTTTTTGAACTTGCAGATCGCTTCTATTGGTCAGAAAATCAATTTAACATCTACTCGCGAAATCCAGTTTCGACTTTTTCTGTAAGCACGAGCGCCATCCTTTTTCTATGCGGCAAAACCAGGATTTCACACGTCATTGTAAATTTTTGTAAAAGTGAAGAAGAAAGTTGATTTTAATTCTTAATTTCCTATACACCACAACTTCACTGTGCCTTTTGTGCATCAACAAATTGTTCGCGTTAGCTTGTCAAGCACAAAGACTAACACTTCTTTTCGCAATGCGCTTGTGTATTGAGGTCTACCAAAAGCCCACCATCAGTAATAAGATGAACGTACAGTTTAGTTCGTTCGGTGAACTCCGCCACATTGACTGTGCATTTCGGATGGTGGGAAGACTCCAAATTGATGGTGATTCCCCAGCCGCTACACATGTAGAAACAGCGATACTGGGGCTTGGTTCTTTTGCCTTTTGTTCATTTTCGTCGCAATCCTTTACTACAAGAGCGGATTTATTGATTTCTCGTTATAGGGCCCACTCTTGGAGGATCTATTGTTTTCTTTCCTTTACTGTGGTCGTTTAGAGGAAAATAACCTTATTGGTTTTGTCTGGTGGATCTGCCATAGTGGCAGACCAAAATAAATCTTTTTACTAAACCATATTTGGTCAGCCGTCTTGTAAATTTCCCCCTTTTTTAAAACAGTTAATATATGCTTTTATGACCAAAAATAATTCCAAAGAAGGTGACAATTATGAAGGAAATAAAATAAATCAAACAAAAATAAAATGCAAAATACAAAAATAAAAACAAACTTTCAGGGCAAAAAACAAATTTGTCGTCTAATAAGGTCCGACGTAGAAATAAGAGAATAGGAAAATTAAAGTAAACTATAGTGTATGTAGCGTGGTATGCAAATGAGATACATTTGCTTAAGTAGAGCGAACCTCATGCATCTGCGGAAGGAGAAAGCACATCACAACAATGGCATCGCCGATAGGAGCTGATCACTCTCGACGATCCAGAGCATGTGGGGACGTGGATTAGATGCTTTGCAGCGCTGGTCAGAGTAAAGAAACCAAGAGACAAACGAAACGAAGGAGAACAAACCGATATTACGGATATGTTCCTCGCAATTGCAGGATGTGGAGCAGTAAAAAAAATTTGACAACGGCATACCCAAAAAGCTTAGATCTACACTTTGAAGAAATCATCAAAATAAAAAAAAAGAAAAAAAAAGAATATTAGACCACAGAGGAGGTAAGTCATCGCTGAAAGAACAAAGTTTCTTGAGACGAGACAACAACCGAACGAGTCTATCATAGAATGTTTACAACGGTTAAAAGAAAAAGTCAAGCACTGCGAATTCGAAAAACTTGGCAGTGGGAAAATGACCACAGAAGATGAGCTGACCCAGTTACGCATGATAGAATTATTAGTTTACAAATTACATTTATTTAAGTGCAGCTACTGTTGTAAATTTTCAAAACAATGGAAAAATCTGAATTTCGTATGTTGATTGAGCATTGCTTTCTGATGGAAAAAATACTGTTCAAGCAAAGCAATGGCTTGATAAGTGTTATTCGGACTCTACTTCGTCGGAAACAACGGTTAAGAGGTGGTATGCTGACTTTAAACGTAGTCGTACGGACACAAATGATGCTGAACGCTCAGGTCGCTCAAAATCGGCAGTTGTCCCGGAAAATACCAAAAAGTCCACAAACTCGTTTTGGAAGATCGTAAATTGAAATTGCGTGAGATAACCGAGGAGTTGAACATATCAGATTCACCATTTTGCATGAACATTTGTCAATAAGAAAGCTGAGTTCAAAGTGAGTGCCGCGTTTGTTCACAATCGATCAAAAACAATAACGCGTCGACGATTCAGAGAGTTGTTTGCAAATGTTTCAACGCAACAACAAGAGGTTTTTGCGTAAATATGTGACAAAAGATGAAACATGGATCCACCACTTCACTGGCAGTCAGTTTAGTGGAGAGAAGCAAGTGAAAGCCGTCCAAAGCGACCAAAGACGAAACATCAATAGGCAAGGTTTTGGCCTCTGTATTTTAGAATGCACAAGGTATTTTGTTCATCGATTAGCTTGAGAAAAAAAAAACCTTCAATAGCGAATATTATATAGCATTATTGGTGCGTTTGAAAGAAGAAATCGCCAAAAATACTGCCACAAATAAAGAACAAGAAAGGTATCTTTCAAACAAGACAACGCACCGTGTCACAAGTTCATCGCAACGACGGCAAAACTACATGAACTGCACTTCGAATTTCTTCCGCGTCCATCCTATTTTCTAGATCTGGCCCCCAGCGGCTACTGGCTGTTTGCAGACCTCAAAAGAATGCTCAAAGGAAAGAGATTTGGCTCCAATGAAGAATTGATATCGGAAACTGAGGCGTATTTTGAGGCTAAAGACAAATTCATCGAATTCTTAGAGAAGCGTTGGAATCAGTGTATCACCCTGGAAGGAGACTATCGTGATGAATTAAGTTGAATTTTTCCCAAAAGTTGTTGTTTTATTAGTTAGGCCCGGAATTTACTGAGTGGTGTGTTATTTCGCTAAAACGAACAAATTCTTAATTCTTTAAACTTTTTATGACTATTTCTCTTAGAACATTTTCACAGTTTAATAATTTCAGACATACGATTTGATGTTATGCTGTTCAATAAATAAATTTTAATTTCTTCATACAAACAGTTTCGTCTTCTCAATCATCACTACACTTGCAAAAATAGTCAACTCGTCCACAATGAAAAGGGAAAGAAAAGGAATAAAACAGAAAAGTGTAAATTTCAAATGTGTATATTCCTGAAATAACTGTGGTGATTACAAAAGTATTTTTTTTTAATCTAGCTTCTTCTAATGATGGCGGTTTTTATACTACAGTAAATAGACGAGACATGACACAGGAAGATTTCTCGATGACCTTGCCTTGGACTGCTACATTTTTCTACTACTTTTATTATCATGCATATTGCTTGGAGTCTAATTTATACTTCATGCATGGACGTCAAAGTAGAAGCAACAAACGCACAAATGCTTAACAGAAAAATACTCAGATCTATTTAAAAGTGTGTTGATTGAAGAGTATAAAATTTCTAATAATAGCTATACATACTACTGCAAATTTCAATCACCCCACAAGAAATATAAAATATTTTTATTTTCGTGTTTTTATAAATATTTTTCTCAGCGTGTATGGGTGTTAAAAGTTCTTGTTTTAAAGTTCTTTGTTTGTAGTTGGTTGTTAAGTTGAAAAGAAATGTGATTTCTTCGCGTGTATGTGTGAGTGTGGTGATACCGAGCAAAAGCGATGAACCGGATGTTTGCGCTTTCACGACCAAAAAGCTAATGACCAAAAGTCGTCGGTGCGCATCCGGCTTCGCGCAGATGTTCCTGTTGAAAAACAGAAATTAATTAATATTAAATTTCCAGTTCGCGAGCCAACGCGAATTTTATTTATCAACCAATGGGAAACCCAGAATCAAATACAAGTGTGAAATCCCAAGTGATCTGCTGTGATCCAAAATGAAGATATAAAAAGCGGATACAGAAAGCTTCGACAGGCAGACCGACTCGAGGAGAAGAAAGTAATTATTATTTCCCTTGACCCAAGTCAAGCGGCTACTATGCTCGCCTCCCTTACCTACACTTTCCTTCTTCCCTGCCTCAAAACTACTTACTGACCTAAGGAGCGAATACATCAAAGACATTCCTTACTTACACGCTCCCAATTTCCTAAGCATTAATTCTCTTTCAGTATTTTATTGTCATTAACATTATAACGTCCGTTGTACTCATATTCAAGTATCACATTAATTAAAAAAAACCCAAATCTGCCGAGCGCATTTATATTTTGCGGAAAGTTCAAAATGAACATTCCTCCCGGCCAGCGCACCCACAATTTAAGTACTGAATTCTCCTTGTCAGCCTTCTATTGCTACTATATGAGAAAAAAAAGAGACATGGGAGAAAGTGAGAAGAAAAGTGTAAGTGCCACGTAGCCTGGTGAGGAAGAGTGTATATGTTACATAGCTTGGTGATAAAGAGTGTATGTGTCACGTAACTTCGTGAAGAAGATTGTATCACGTAGCTTGGTGAGGAAGACAGGCGAATGAGTAAGGGAATTTCTGCTTAGCCGTCTTGTCGTGAATATGTATAAGTATGTTGCCGCATCTTCTCCTTACTGGACTGTCTGATCCAGAAGCTTTACTTATATTGTTGTATACTACCGCTGGATCATGACAAACCACGAGGAACATCTATATATTAAAATATAATCTTGTATTTTTATTCTTCGACGGTGATGCTTGTATGGGGCAGAAGAGCAGTCGGAGAGAGTTCGCACACACGAAGGACCTGTCGGGAGTCGGAACCCAGCAGGAACCTCTTCAGTCAAAATTCTAGATTTTATATAATCTTAAAACTCCCACGCGACCCATATGGCCACGCATCTTTACACACGAAATGCTTGTTTTCCTTTAAGCGAGGTTTACACCCACGCATTGCTTGTCCTCCATTGGTAACGGTTGACACCTATGTATTTGTGCTTTTCCGGTTGTCACTTTGCTGACATTATCTAGCCGGATGTATCTCTCAATTACATCCGCCAGGTCTATCGCCGTTCATGGAAATATCTTACAATGTACTCACAAAAGGGTTTTTTACACGACAAATTAGTTAAAAAATGTTCGAATTCTATTTTCAAAGGATTAATTTATTAACTAGAAGGATGTTTGAAACTTTTGACTCGCAAAATATTTTTTGTCATTTGCTGATTGACTGCCTTGGTGTTTATTTCTTTCTTCGCTTCACAATACTTAAAACTGAAACTTTGCAAATTAATGATATGCTTTAAATGTTATATAAAGTTTTATCATATTCCATAAATTGTATTGTATTTTGTCACAATCCGCTCATTAGGATTATTATATTTTTATAATAATTTTCATTAAAAAGACGCTTTTATTTGGTCTGAAACTGGTTAATTAATACTATGTTCTACTAATATGTCTACTATAATTTGAAACTATATTTATTTCACTAATTTTTAATTTACATTGACTTTTAAAGTTTTTCTTCACAAACACTACACAAGGATTTGTTAGCATTTTTTGCTAGTAGGAATTAAATCTCTTATATATATATATATATATATATATATATATATATATATATATATATATATATATGGGATATGGGTTGAGTAAAATAAAGGAAGGTAAAGAAGTGTTTGGGTATTACCTATTTATTAAACATTAATATTTCAAAATCTCATCTTCATCTTGGGTATTACCTATTTATTAAACATTTATTAAACATTTATTAAACATTAATATTTCAGAATCTCATCTTCAGAATTAAGCATTTATTAAACATTTATTAAACATTTGTAGTAGACAGAGGGTCCACTTACTAATTTATGTTTGCGAGTCGACTCGACGTAACATGAGGTCATGATTTGAAGCAGGATTTAAGAAAGAAAAAGGCGAAAGTAACCAGAAAAACAATGTATTGACAAAGGTTACATGGGGTTGAGAGAGCATGCAGAAGAAAGTGAAAAGGAAAGAGTTATTCCTCTTTGTCTGTTCGTAGAAACAAAATAAGATGTATGAAGTTTTTTTTCTCTAGCTGAAAGAAAGGTTTGTACGAATTGTTAAGATTCAAAGTTCAGTTTGAATGAAAGTTAATGTGCATAGTGTTAATGTCAATGAGAAGAAAAATAAATAAAATTTGCGCCACTAATTGCTACCCGCAATTAGTGCGCGTGTGTTTGTGTGAGTTAGGGAGACATGTCTGCTCTCGTCCGGGACAAAATCCTAACTAGCGTACCACGTGATGTTTCCCGCTTTTATTAGCATGCGTTTAGGCGAAAAACTCAGTTGTCACGTGAACGCTGAATCACCATGTATGTGTGTGTGTGTGTGTGTGTGTGTGTGTGTGTGTGTGTGTGTGTGTTTGTGTGTGTGTGTGCGTGTCAATGTATCAAACCCCACACATTAATATTTCAAAGTCTCCTCTCTAGAGGCCGTGAAGAGACCCGGACAGACAAAAAGCTTCTCTGCTATTCTGAAGATTAGATTTTGATCTCGAAATATTAATGTTTAATAAATAGGTAATACCCAAACACTTCTTTACCTTCCTTTATTTTACTCAACGCATTGTGACAACCTTCAAGACATAACCCATACAACTATTTTACACAATGCTTCAAGCAAATTACAAAACTTTACTATATATATATATATATATATATATATATATATATATATATATATATATCCCAAAAAGTCTGTTTGATAAACAATCGTTATGAGGGTAAATACGTCCAAAATACTTGGCGAACCTAGTTGTAGATCTAACACTAGTTATTTTTTAACCATTTTGGCAATAACAATAAGTAACTTCTTTCACTACTCTATTGTAATTTATGAATAGGAGAAAAGACCTTTCCCAAGGGTATTTGCGCGTAAGTGAAGGCAACAAATTTGAACTCGGCTCGCTGAATTCTCGTTTCGATCCGATATTCATTACACCACAATGCACATTTTCATTATAGGTATAAAACTACTGCTTCTACATGTTGAAACCAATTTCGGATGCCTATTTGATCAACACGTGCACACACACACACACGTACAATAGAAGGGATGAGCCAGCAGCCACCGACTAAGCCTTTGTCTACAAACTCACAAACACATTATGCTGACCGTCATAAGGTATATCCATACATTTCACACTGCCATAAGAACATTTAATTACTTTATAAAGCAAACTTCACTACAAGAAAAAGTGACCATTTTATTATTATTGTATATTTTTTAAAATAATACATAAACGTTGTTTCAACTGTCGTTCTGTTTTTACTTTTTCTACAGAATATAACCCTTTTTTTATGTTTCATTTAAAAGATGTGTTGCTATTAATGTTTTGGAATCCCGACACACGGATAGCAACAAAAAACCTGGGTAGACCGATCCCCTACTTGCACGATTTAAATTATGTGTTGTCTTTCATAAATTATTAAAAGAAAATATGAAAAAATATATATAATCATTTTAACTAGAAAATGCAATTCTAAAATAAACATAATCATTTTTTTTTTCATCTTCTAAAAAGTACATCAATTAAACTGTTATTCTTTTTATTCTTCCTACATTTTTTCATATGGAGTATATATATATATATATATATATATATATATATATATATATATATATATATATATATATATTCAGATACTTTATATATATATTTTTTTTTTATTCAGATACTTTAATCCAAGCGGATTCAGAGTTTCTGAAAGGATTTTTTTTGTTGATAAGGTGATGTGTTATCCCCCGTGGGGATTTCATATCGAAATGATCCTTGAATTAATCCTATTTTAATTTATAATATATATATATATATATATATATATATGTAATTACATTTTGTGCACTACTAAAACTTGAGCTTTTTGGTCGGACGAGACTCTGTTCAAGCTTCACCGATATCGATTTATTCAACAAGAACCAAATCCTCGCTTACACTTTCAGAAATTAATTGTTTATGCCTTCCAGACGTATGCTCTACCATTGAGCCATATTCTAGTTATATGCCCCTGATTGATTGACGCTCTTCAGTTAAGTGAGGAAGTAATTTCCCTTTGCGACGTTTTTCCTCCCTTCGTTTTAAAAAGACGCAAGTCAAATTTGGCGCAAGTTTGTCACTAATCTTAAATTTTGTGACAGATGCCTCTCTCCAACGATCCGATGTCAAAAGAAATTAATCAGCAGGTTTGTTTCATTTTACACCTTGTCTCTTGTTTTATATGAGAGATGGAAGGGAATAATGATACGTGGCACCACGAGGTTAGATAACTTTTTTTTTTTTACATAGTGATACATATGGTACCATTTTTAAAAACCAACCACATGTGCTACCTAAAGTGAGAAAAAAGGAAGTCTTTTTATACTCTTCGCTTGCCTTGGTAAAAATCAAAAACGTTCATATCTCGCTTCTAAGACAATTTCCTGTATGAAAGAAATCTTTCTCTTTCTATAATTTCCGAAGACGTCTTTTTTAGTCTTTAATGAACCAAATTATCATTTTAACCTTGAATAAAACAAAGTTTCAAAATATTAGTTTAAAACTGCTTTTAGTTTTAAAGGATGACATTCAGGAGCCTTTAATTCAATATTTTTTTTAAATTGTAATAAAGTCACTAAAAAAATTGCTTAATGCAGTCGGTTAGCTTTTTTATCTTTTACAAACTCTTGATAATAAAAAACAGTTTTAAATTTATTTAAAGTTTGGTTTAATGAAATTTCTCATGTGTTGGAAATATCTCGACGTAAAAGTTAGTTGTAATATTGCTTAATTTTTCCATGATTCATTCAATAATAAATACAAAATAAATTAATTTCATTTAAATAGCCGGAAAAGTTTTTTTTTAAATTTTTCGAAATGAAATGATATTGATCTTTTAAAGACATATTACTTTTTTGTACTTGCTAATTTACTTTTATTTTTTATCGTTGAGAACTTATTTGTGAAAGTGTTTTAATTCATTTTTCTTTTTGTTTGTAAAAAAAAAAATCGTTCTTTGTTAGAGTACTCTTTTTGTGTGTGTTTATTCAAATACTTGAACTTGATTAAGTAGAGCAACAATCATCGATTTGAATTTTGAATTTATCCTTTTGTTAAAAATTATATCAACAAACTTTTTGTTATGTCCTTTGTTTTGGGCATATCCTTACATCAAGAGTGATATTAATTGTTTTTAATTTTTTGGCAAATTTCTAAAGGTTTTTTTTTTTTTTTTTTTTTTTTTTTTTTTTTTATATCGTAAAAAAAGAAAAATTATAGATCGCTCGTCAACGTTTATTTCTTGTGTTATGAAATGTTTTGATGGTCATTTTCCAACACCTTTATGAGTAGTTAGCAGTTTTCACTATTTGTATACACTTGATATGTATTTGTTCTGTCATGTTTAACTTTTTCTTTCTTGTATGAAATTTAATCTCATTGACTCGCTTTTCCTACTACGGATGTTCAAAATGGCCATTATAGATCAGGGGAGATAATTGTCATCGCTTTGTTTAATTTATTCATTTTAATTTCATTTTTTATAAATCCTTTCAAATTAACTTTTTAAAATTAAATATATGATCTACTTCAATATTTAATAATCTAATCGAAAAAGCTTTGGTTCAAACTCAACATTACTGAAAATTTGAAGCATTTGTAATAAAATTGAGTTAAAAAATAAAACCATTGGCACTTCATGTCAGTTGCCATAATTTTTTTCTTTCAATCATTTCACCAAAGCGATGTTAAAGCCACTAAGACACAAAGGATTATTGTAGGTAATTATGGTAAATTTCAAACCAAAATTCTCTAAAATTAAATAACATAAGATGACGGGGAATTTTAAAGTTTACTTAGCACTTAAGACGTTTGTAGGTACCTCTACTTTTTTGTTAAAAATGTGGAAAAAAGGCCACAAACTTAAAAAGTCTTGTCGTCAGAATTTTTATCAGGAGCAAAGACCATAATATTTTTTAATCTTTTCTAACGCGTTCGAAACTTTGGTAACCTCACTTTCATGAAATTTCTAGAAATTGTCTGCAAAGGTTTTTATTAGTTAAACGCAGGACACCTTGTAGAATGTAATTGTAAATCATACATTTTTTTTCTTTCAAATAGTTGCCACTTTCTCCAAATTCTGCTTCAAATAGTAAAATCAAAAAATATGCAATATTTAATTGCATAAGCTTTTTAATTGCTTTTATAAATAATATACATTAAACACATTGTCTGAAGAAAAAAATTTTCTTTTATAATTTATAGTTTCAAAAATTCTTCAAAACGTCTGCATTAAGCTGTTAAGTTACTTAGTGAAGTCTATATTTACTAAAAGTGAAAATTGAAAAGCTTAATACAAATGACTAGAGTAAATTTAAAGTTGACATTGTTAAAATTAGAATAGACAGAATATTTCCAACATTTGCAATATTACTGAGTACTCAAAAATTTATGGGAAAAAAAGCATTCACCCATTTTCTTGAATTACATTTTAAGAGACAGTCTCTGTACGACAGCAATGAACATTATAGCTTATCCGTGTTTGTTGGGCATTGTCACACTCCACCTACGTCTATTGAACAGGTGTAGAGGCTCATCCCAAGTTCCCTGTTTAGGATGTGGTTTCTGGCTTTCTCTTTTTCAATCTATTCACTCTTACATAGCCCCCTGCACACCAATGGCCTTACCGCCTTGCTCGGGGTGATATGATTTAAAAAAAAAAAATCACTACTGTTTATTTAAAAATCTGTTTTATTTTTTTTTTCATAAATATTTGTTTTTTAAATCATATACTCTAATCAGTTAACATTCCTCAAAGTTTCAGAAAAGTATATTTTATTTTTGATAATTTGGAAATAAAGCCAATTACACTGTGATAAGACAGCTAAAAAGGATGCTAACCAACTATTTTAGAAAAAAATTGATTCCAATCTGTTTGAAAAATACACTACAGAGTGTTTTGCTTAATGGAAATACTAAAGTTAATGTTTTAACTTTCAATTAAAGTTAAAAAGAAAAAAAGCCTTTTCATTTATCAAAATTAATTTTAAAACATGAAAAAGTGGGGGGGATACCTATAATACATTTTGTTACAGAGACCCATAGAATAACATTCAATAAAAATCTTATGTTGTCAGTATAAATAATCTAGCATTATGTTTAAAAAATTTATTTAAACTTGAAGTAAATAAAAGTTGTTCCAAATTGCAATAATTATACATTGAATTTGGTAATATTCCACAAATAATGTTTCAGAAAAGTGGAAGAAATTTTAAGCTTTATATTTTTATAACAGTTTGCTAAAAATGACGCTAAATTAAAATTGTTTAGAAATTTAAAAAAAATAACTCCTTCCAATCAATTAAAATTAGTTTTGAAATACAGCATAATATATTTGCTTATTGGAAATAAATGTAATTGATCAGTTTTAAATTAAAACTAAAATAAAACTTAGATTTTTCCTTATTAAAAATTTTAAGTGTTACGTATTGCATTTTTGTGGAGTTACCTAGATGAGTGTGAAAGAATTTGATGGAAAAAAAAACATTAAGAAGAAATCCACTAAAAGAACGGAAATTAAGGAGAACAATGACAATTTACATAGCATTTAAAATTTTTGAAGATCAAAGCTTACAGGAAAGTAAGAAGCTGAGAAAGTTCCACAATCTAGAATGCAAGAAAAGAAACCATTTTAGCATAGAAGTTATGGTTATTTTATACAATTTCAACTGTAAAATGATGAGACCTAGTTGCCAATCTAGTCAGTTTAGTGCCATATGTGATACATGCTTTGGGCGATCAAGTCTCAAAAGAAACATGACATGACTGGGCAGCAGATTATCCTGCAGTAGACTGGTTGCCAGCCAAGTCTATAAAACCCAATCTGTCCTATTATTTAATTTATAACTGGA
The DNA here is from genome assembly GCA_037127315.1 of Ascarosepion bandense. NCBI lineage: Eukaryota > Metazoa > Mollusca > Cephalopoda > Sepiida > Sepiidae > Ascarosepion > Ascarosepion bandense. The sequence continues at coordinate 1,065,851 of JBBBDQ010001161.1, forward strand.
GGGAAGAGACAGATTAATATCTTTCCCAAGGGTATTTGTGCACAAATGAATGCAAGGAATTCAACTGGAATTTGAACTTGACACCACGATCTCTCGTTCTGAGTTGATATCAACTGCAGCACAACGCACATCTGCCAATCTAGTACTACACTTAAATTTGTAAAGTCATGGTAGCAAAGAGGAAAGCTTGTCAAAATTTACCATGAAGATAATTACGAAAAGCACAGGGAAGCTACATTAGCTTTGTATTATGGAGTAAATAAAACACCCTAGTGACACAAATGAACTAGTCTAGATATTCAAAGAACTCCATGTGAGTTTGAAATCCCATTGGAATCAGTTTTCAGAGTATTTACAATTGTCATGGAGAGTGCCTAAGCAAGACTTATATATATATATATATATATATATATATAACTGCTAGAAAAATGGTGATGAGGATCAAAACACCTGCGTAACAAGAATATTGAAACTTTTACTGAGTTAACAAGTAGGGGAGTTTAAACCATGCTTTAAATTATATATATATATATATATATATAATATTTAAAGCATGGTTTAAACTCCCTAATTTAGTCCTAGGTGGTGATATCATAGTAACGATGGATGTTACGTCTCTGTACATGAACATTCCACATGTTGAAGGAGTATCAGCTTGCCATGAGTTCCTTAAAAGCAAACTACCTAACAACCAAATCACAGATTTATACCAATTAATAAATTTCATCTTAACACACAATAATTTTAAATTCAACAACAAACACTATTTACAGATTAGTGGCACAGCAAAGGGCACGAAAATGGCACCTAGTTATGCCAATATCTTTATGCATATTTTAGAAAAAAAGATACTAGACAGTTCACAATACAAACCATCACATTATTTTAGATACATTGATGATATTTTCTTAATATGGACTCATGGATTAAAAAAATTAAAAAACTTCTTTACTTTCTGCAACTACTTCCACAATACAATCAAATTTACCATGGAACACTCATACACATCCATCCCTTTCTTAGACGTCATGGTAAAATTAAATAAACATACACTTTCCACCAGTCTATACAACAAACCCACAAGCCAACATAAATTCCTACACTTTAACAGCTGTCATCCCCTCAAATTAAAAAAATCTATCGTATACAGCTCATTTATAAGAATAAAACGCATATGCTCAGACCATCCAGATTTTCTAAACAACATTAACAACCTAACAAAACAGTTTCTAAAATGTAAATATCCAATAAAAATAATAAAGGAAGCACTACATAAAACCATCCACATAGATCGTAGCACACTTCTCACATACAAAAAACGAAAAGATAACAACCGAATTCCCATGGTTTTTAACCATAATCAATATTCCTACACACTTATCAAAAATTTAAAAAATGATTACAGGAACCGCCAATCAAACAAAAACATCAGACATTTTCGATAAACCACCCATAAATGCAAAGAAACAAACACCCAACCTATCAACTATCCTCACTTCTAACAAATATTTAAATAATACAAACCTATCAGGGAATTTAAAATGTTGGAAGCCTCGCTGTTTAATTTGTAAACATTTAATAACAGACAAAATATTCTCTGTACCCAACACCAAAATAAAATTACACCCACCAAACCTTACTTGTGACAGCGAAAACATCATATACTTTCTCTTCTGCTCAATTTGCCCCAACAGTGGATATATCGGCGAATCCGGTAATAGCTTTAGATTTCGCTTCAATAATCACAAACTAAATATACGACAAAAAAATGTATACTCCCCAATTGCAGCCCATTTTAATCAACCTGATCATACTTTAGAAAATTGCAAATGTTTACTAATAGACTCCAATTTTAGTTCTACATATACACACAGAAAGAAAAATACTGGATTTTCAAATTAAATACACACAAGCTAGGGTTAAATAGGGACTTAGGTGTGTTGAATCTTTACAAATATTTCAATAGCTAAAAAATTTTCTTCAGATATTCCAAGAAATTTGTATCTAAAACAAACAGACTTTCTCTACGGACGTGCCGCATGTTGTGAACAAACACACCACGTGATGTAAACACAAAAAAATATTCGGACGCTATCGTGAAATACGTTTCTAATTCAAATTTAAAAATCACTCGTTTCTGATGAAGGACCGATGGCGGTCTGAAATATAAAATACAATAATAAAAATAAACAAATACTGTCCAAAAAAAGTACATTTTTAAATTCAAAACTTTTTATTAATATTCTTTCCTCTATATATATATATATATATATATATATATATATATATATATATATTGTGTGTGTAAAAACATATTCTTCAAATATGGAGGAAATATTGGCTTCAATGGTAAAAATTTATCACCATCAGCAGTTGTTGGAACTCTGGAAACAAAAAAAATTTAATTGAAATAATACAGAAGAAAACAAAATTTTCAGGGTTCTTTTGTTTCCAACGTGCTGGCAAGTACTATTATGAATACTATTACATACATTCTGCTTATTTTTGAAGATATCAGCAAATTTTCAGAGAATAATACAGAAAGTGGGAAGATAAGAATAAAAACATTTTTACTGAGAAAGTTAGCACCAGTAGGACAGGAACAACACTGTTTCATACTGCTGATAAAACCGGGAGAAATTTGTTTTGAAGAAACTGAATGTTCTGACAAAAATTTTTAGCAACAAATCTATTTATTCAACACTCATTGGAAATGTATGAATGTTTAAATAAGATAAAGACAAGAGGAAAACTGTATTTTAAATCACCTACGCGTTTCATCCTGTAATGGACTTTATCAAGGCAAAAAGACGAAATGAGCTTTATTCTAAATTACACATCTATAAACAGTGTTGGTAACCACTGTTTGTTTATAGATACGTAATTTAGAATAAAGCTCATTTCGTCTTTTTGCCTTGATAAAGTCCATCACATGACGAAACGTCATAGGCAATTTAAAATACAGTTTTCCTCTTGTCTTTATTTTATTTAAACATTCTGTCCTTAATCTCAGATTATAACCGAGTATATTTTTACAAATGTATGAATCCAACAAAAACAGACATTTTGTCATATAAACTAACACTACAGAAAATATTGAACAGGTATCAGAATCCTAAATCTGAGATGCAATACCAAAGAAATTGAGAAAAAAAATGTGCATACATGCAAACAAAAGGAAAATTAATCCATGTTTTAGCTGTGGAATGTTACATAATAGGGACAACTACCCCTTTAAAGCGGATGTGCATTGTGGTAGAGTGGATATTGGCTCGGAATGAGAAGCCGGGGAGCCGAGTTCGAATTCCAGTTGAATCCATTGTATTCACTTACACGCAAATACCCTTGGGAACGATATTAATCCGTCTATTCCTTCCAGTTATGGGTTAAATAGCAGGACAGATTGGGTTCTATAGCCTTGGTTGGCCACCAGTCTACCGCAGAAAGCAATGGCAACCTACTGCGGGATAATCTTCTGCTCAGTCAGTCATGTCTCTTTCAAGACGTGATCGCCCAAGCGTGTATCACGTATGGCACTTGACTGACTGACTGACTGACCCCTTTAAAAATTCAAAATGCTACAAATGTGGTAAAGTAGGACATAACGTCCCACTCTAAAACTAAACCAACTATAGGTTCTCACAGGAAAACGTTTCTACACAGCATTTCATCAGAAAAAATAATCACAGAAAACAAAATTTGTGAATGTGAAAAGGTAACCAAGACATTGGTGATATCACAATAATTAATGAAACCACATGGAAAGAAATCAGGAAACTTATATGAAGGACTTCAATTGAAGTAGATAGACCAAACTATTGCCCGGTTCACACTCAACCTGTTCAATAGACCTGGGTGAAGAGGCTCATCCCTTGTTCCCTGTTTAGGATGTGGTTTCCGGCTTTCTCTTTTCCAATCTTTTCACTATTACGTAGCCCCCTGCACATCAGTGGCGTTACCACCTTGCTCGGGGTGATACGATTAAAAAAAAAAAAAAAAAAAAAAGGCATTAAATTATTTTTTATTAATAAAATGACTTTTATTCTGTAACACATAAATAAGCTAAGGCTTATGTGTTAAAAAATAGTTAACTTATTTGGTACTCAGTGAATGGAATTATTTTATTTACTTATGTTTATTGCAAAAAATTTAGTGGACTGATTTAACTGATTAAAAAAAAACAAAAAAATTCAGTGGCAATTTAAAGGAAGAATTAAAAATGTTTTCCAGATGTTCTGTCAAATTAGTTGGGTTGGTGTTCCAAATTCAAAGCAGAATTTAGAGTGGGGGAAAAGATATGACACTGGTATTGAAACTGAAGCGGAATGTATCATTAGCAGCATTAAATCAAGTCAACAAAGAATTAGACTTGAAAAATAGATGTAATTGAAAAAAATGACCATTCAAAATGGGCAGTACAAGCAGTGTATGTAAAAGGTGGTGGGAATTGTTTGTACTGATTTTAACAGGGTTAAACAAATGTTTAGAACCTCTATAATTGTGCATTACCAAGTCTAGAGGAATTCTTTTTCAAAACTAGATCTTTCTGAAGCATATTTACAATTACAGGTTGAACAGTTGAATGTTCAGAGTTAACTATAAACATGCACAAGTGTTTGTATAAGTTCAACCGACTCCATTTTGGTATAAAGGTGGCTCCAGTTATATTTTAACAAGCTATGGATACCGTGCTTGCTGATTGTGATTTCACAGTTGCTTATCTGATGATATATTAATTAAAAGTTTATCTAAGAAACATGTCTGGCATGTGAAAAGTATTTGAAAAAATGAGATTACTGGTTCAAACACAGTGAGGAAAAGTGTGAATTGTTTTTACCTAGTACAAATCATTGACAAAAGTGGTTGTCAACCAGATCTATCAAAGACAAGTGCAATTAATATGCCTCCCCCAACAAGCACCACTAGTTTATAACCATTTCTGGGACTAGCAAACTATTATAAATGTGCATGTTTATACACATATAAAAAATTCAAAATTCATATTAAGCTTTTTCATTTATGATTGGTAGATATAGTTTTCACTTAATATCAACACAGCTAAAATTAATATAGAATCTTGAGATTTAACACTTAATAAATTATTAATAAAATTTTTAAAAATGAAAAAAATTCTTGTAAAAATTCAGTATTCATTGAAAACAATTTTTTTCTAAAGACAATAGTGTCTTTAATATATCTTATTTATAAAAGCAATTAAAATCTTTCCTAATTAAATGTCATAGTTTTGTTGTTTTTTTTTTTGGGGGGGGGGGTTCCAATTCAGTGCAGACTTTTGGTAAATGGTGTTTCTTTTTAATAAAGTGATGATTTATATTCTCCAAGTAGTCTTGCTTTTAAATAATATGAATATAAACATCCTGAAACTTTAATTTCTTCAAACTTCATAAATTTCCAATACTAATCTTTGACCCACCTGCTGATGAAAAAAAAAAAACTAGATTTTTAACCAAAACTTTCAAGCATGCTAGAGAAGGATTAAAAAAAAAAATAAAATACTTTAATCTTTCCTCTTACTAATGACCTGAACATTTTGATGCTAAAATTTTGTTTCTATCAAGTTTGGGACCTTTTTCATCATGCTAGTCTATTTTATAGAACAAATTTAGAGCTACCTAATTTATATTGATGAATATCGATTCAAACTGCTTGGAGTTAGGTGGCTGTTCACAAAAGTGATAGTGGATATTAAGTGATCTCAAATATATAAACACAAACAGTTGAAATGATAAACAAAATAAAAGATTTGGTGGTTGAGACAGTTGTATATTTCAAACCCAGGTGAAAACCAAGATTCTGATTTCTGTGGCAGACAGATGCAGTGCAGTCTTCCTGAATTTTTTTTTAAATATTTACCTTATGTTCTGGCTGGATCAACTTGTAATTATTAAATTTATAGAAATCATAACATTTAATGCACATCTATGCAATTTTTACCTCCTTTTTCAAAGCTCTTATGGGAGAAAGATAGAAAGCAGTATGAGGCATTGCTTACTGGAAGTTGAAGAAATTCCTTATTGTGTTTTGAGTTGATCAAATTGTCAGTGTCTACTGGTTTAGGATAAAACTAGTAGATATTAATTTATTCTTGTGTACAAAGATAATGAAAAATGTCCCTTTTTTGATAAATTTTCTTTGCTGTATTTTGCCTGCATTTTGATTTTTCATATTTACTTGTAGGTTTCTGCTTTTAAAGACAAGCTGAAAACAGATGTAAGTCAATATTTATTTAATTTTATTATATTAGTTTGCCAAAAATTATAAAAACTAGCAGAAACCGTGGAATTTTCATGGAAGGATAATTATGATTTCCTGGAAAAATTTTACTCTGTCATACTACAAATGATAGTAACGTCTTTAATAAATAAAATAATAAAATTTTTAAAAAATTAAGTAAAAATCGTTTTATTTTTTATTTTTTTTATTTTCAGAGTATAATGTCTTTAATAGTTATTATTTATTCCAGCAATTAAAAGCTGATCAAATTGAATTATCAGTTTTATTGCATTTTTTATTTTACTCTTCGGAGAAGATTTTTGGATAATGATTGCAAACTTAAAATTGAACAGGTGAAGAGGCTCATCCCTTGTTTCCTGTTTAGGATGCGGTTTCCGGTTTTCTCTTTTCCAATCTTTTCACTCTTTTCCTTTATTATTTTTTTTTTTTTTCAATTGGAGTAGATAGACTAAACTATCGCCGGTTCACACTCCACCCACATCTATTGAACAGGTGAAGAGGCTCATCCCTTGTTTCCTGTTTAGGATGCGGTTTCCGGTTTTCTCTTTTCCAATCTTTTCACTCTTTTCCTTTATTTTTTTTTTTTTTCAATTGGAGTAGATAGACTAAACTATCGCCCAGTTCACACTCCACCCACATCTATTGAACAGGTGAAGAGGCTCATCCCTTGTTTCCTGTTTAGGATGGTTTCCGGCTTTATCTTTTCCATTCTTTTTACCCTTACGTAGCCTCCTGCGCATCAGTGGCGTTACCGCCTTGCTTGGGGTGATATGATTAAAAAAAAAAAAATTTATATTTCCCAATAAAATGTGTTGAACAAATAAAGCAAAAGTTAGCCATCCATATAAAATTTCATGGATTTATGTGGAGTGGAGGAGGAGGGGGTGACAGAAGTAAAAAAAAAAATTTTTTTTTTTTCAAGATTTTTAAAAAAAGTATTTTCAAACATAATTTCATTTGTGAATGAGTACTGATAGTTTCATTAAAATCCGACAATTATTTGATTTTTGCAAAAATTTCCAAATTAATGTGTTTGTCACCAAAAAAAAGTGGGTGATGCAATCATTACGTTTCCATTGTAAAACAGTCGTAATGTTTCTTTAGCTGCTAACTCAAATCAAAACAAGACTTTCTGACATAATTTCGAAAATGTTAGAAGGGATTAAAAATTTTTTAAAAATAATTAAAATTACTTTAAAGGCTACTATGTCCATTGTAAACAAAAAAGACCAACTGAGTAATGGTGAAAGGTGTAAAAGATGTCAGAAATTTTATTAGGTTACGGAATACAACAAACCTACTTGTTTTTACTGTATTGTACAGTACACACACAGCTTGAGTTACTGCTACGGTAATGCTATAGACTTTCTCCTACTCTCTCACTCTTTACTACCCTTCCGTTTGGCAAAGCTGAGAGAAAGGTGAGAGTAGCATTTTAAAAAAAAATAGACTGGAAGGAAAAGCTCATTTAGAGAGTAAGTGATGTAACAGACGGACAAACTAAGTAACTAAGGAAGGAACAAGTGGAATTATGATTACAAGCCTAGAAAACAAAGAAATATTATTGATGTATGAAGTTAATTTTATTTATCGCTGTTGCACAAAACCACTTGTTGACAATTGCACAATAATAAAGTGGGGGGGGGTGTTGAAAAGTTGGCCTAACCAAGAAGCCCTTCCCACAAAAGATAAAAATCGGATGTTCATTTTAACTTTTGTGAAGTGGGATGTGCAGAGGAATTTTTAAACATTCCTTCAATGTCTGCTCTGATGTTATTCATTTTAATTAATTTGGGCTGTGTTAACATTTTTTTTTAAATTCTTCATTTAATTTTTTTTTTTTTTTTTTTTTTTTTTTTTTATGAATAAACTTTAAGTGAAAAGAAAAAATATTCCACACAAGTGATTGGTATTGACAATATTCAATTATCACCCTCACTCCAAGTTGAAAAAAAGCATACATAATGAAAAATGGCCTAAATTTAATAAAAGCTAAGTTTTATTATTAAAATCTTTGTCATTAAGAATAAAGAACAAAAGAATTTTTTTTTAAGATTGCTATGGGGAATTTTAGCATCTTTTTACAGTGAAAAAACACATTGCTTTGGAAATTCTTGCAAGAATCAAATAATTGTCAGATTTAATGAAACTATCAGGGCTTATTCACAAATGAATGAAAGTGGAATCCTAGAATTTTTTACACACACACACACACACACACACACACACACACACATCTGTTACCCCCACATATTTAATTTTATGAACATTTGACTAATTCATTTTTGTATGGCTTCTGTTATATACAGAATTTTTGGGAGAATTTAAATGTTTTCTTTTTTTCATTTTTGTAAAACACAAACTCTAGCTACTAAAAATCTGTTCCAAATCATAAGGTAAAAAAGCAGTAAAACCATAGCATTAATTAGAAAAGCTTTCAATTGTTTCTTCTATTGCCCAGTTCGCACTCTACCCATGTCCATTGAGCAGGTGTAGAGGCTCATTCCTTGTTCCCTGTTCAGGATGTGGTCTCCGGCTCTCTTTTTTTTTTCCTCGGACATCAGTAATGGTGCTGATGTGATTTTCCTGTGATGTGTGCGGTCGATGGCAATATCTCTTCATTGTGAGGGTACCGGGTTGGCAGTTTTCTGGTTGCTGCTTCTGACTGGTAGTTAGGAGCCCTACCTGTCGCTACCTGTCAAGAGCGTCCACTCTGATCAACAGTTGCATAATGTCGGGGTTCTTGCAGTGCCATGTCACACATCGATAGGTGTCCCAGCAACCTGTACCAGTTCCCTTCTAGTGCATGTCGCAGCTGATGACCATTTGCCTTCTCTACTAGAGGTCTCTCTACAACAACAACATTAAACATGAACACCCATATCTCCGCTAAAAAAGCTAAACCAGGCAAATCAAAGTCACCTAAACCTCTTGACATTTCCTTTATTAACATTCGTGGTATCCAAACCAATTTCAGTAGCGTTGAATCTTTTCTCCATCAAAAGTCCCCTGACATCTTAGCTCTTTGTGAGACTAATCTCAACCCCTCAATACCTTCTTCTGACTTCTCTATCCTTGGCTGCTTTCCCCTCTTCAGAAAGGACTCCAATGTCCACATGCATGGGCTTGGTGTTTACGTCAGTGAATGCCTTCCTCTAGACAGGATGATTTCTCTTGAATCCCCACATCGTTCTTATGTGTTTCTAAGCTCAGTTAGCTACCTCTTCTTTCTCTACCACTCCCCATCATCTCCCAACTACTCCGTTCTTGACAGCATCTCCAACAATATCAACAAGGCCATTTCCTCCCACCCATTTGTCCATGTATTTGCGTTTGTCAATTTAAACACCCATCATGCTGAGTGGCTGCATAACTCCATCACAGATCTTGTTGGGGTACACACCATGAATTTTTCTATCACTCAGTCCCTTGCGCAGGTGGTGGAGTTCCCCACGCATTTCTGTAATAACTGTCACGAACACAATTCACTACTAGATCTGTGCTTTACCTCCACCCCTGACTCTTGCCATGTGAAGCAACACTGCCCTCTCGGAAACTCTGACCATGCATTAGTTTCCCTCAATATCTCCTTCCGCCTCCACCCTACCCAAGAACCTCACACTAGCAGAATATCTTATTGCTACCAAAGAGCCGATTGAGACTTGTTCCATTACTTCCTGAGTGACGTCCCTTGGAATAAAGTATTTAGCCTTCCTGTTGAAGACTGCACGGCTGAGGTCTTCTCTTAGGTTAAGGCTGGCATTGATGCTTTCATCCCTGCCAGAAAGTTGAGACTTAAATCCCACTCTTTTCCATGGTTATCCCCTGTCTGCTCAGCTGTCATCACCCACTGAAATCACTTTTGTCAATTTTACTGGCGTCACATATCATCATAACAAGCGTCTTTTTGCCTTGGCTCGCAATGAATGCAAGAAGGTATTTAATGGAGCTAAGCTGATGTTTGCAGCCAGAATGAAGCAGCGCATAGCATCCTGTAAGTTCGGCTCCAAAGACTACTGGAGGCTCTGTAAAAGCGTGCTGAACAACAGTAAGCCCTCAATCCCCCCTCTAATCAACAAACTTGAGGTCCTCATCTCTTCGACAAGGCTGAGTGCTTTGCTCACAGTCTCCACTAACTCGACACTGGATTCATCTGAAGTATCTGTACCCAACTTCCATCTCCGAACCCAGGCCCAACTGACTGACATACTAATTACTCCTTCAGTGGTCTCCAAAATAATCTCTAAGCTTGACCCCCATAAGGCAAGCGGTGGCAACGGAATACCCATCATTGTCCTAAAGAAATGTGCTCCTGAACTCTCCTCTCTTCTCTCTAAACTCTATAACTACTGCCTTTCTGCTTCCTGCTTTCCTGCCTGCTGGAAATCCTCCTCCGTGGTTCCTATATGTAAAATATTGGAGAAACCTTAGATTCTGCTAATTATCGCCCTATCAGCCTCCTACCAATCTTTGGCAAAATGTTCAAAGCAATCATCAACGCCGAGGTGGTACAACATCTCACAGCCTATAGACTCTTCTCTGACAAACAGTATGGCTTCTGCTTCACCAGGTCTACTGTTGATATGCTCACGACCATCACTGAATATATATATATATATATATATATATATATATATACACACACACACACCACGCCCTCGACAAAAACGCCAAAGCCCGAACTGTGGCCCTTGACATCTCCAAAGCATTTGACAGTCTGGCATGCTGGCCTTCTATGCAAGATGCAGGGCTATGGTATAACTGGACAGTTGTTTGACCTAATCCAGTCCTTCTTTTCAAACCGTACAATGAGGGTGATATTGAATGGACAAGCCTCTCAATACTATCCCATGAGTGTGGGTGTCCCTCAAGGCTCTATTCTAGGTCCTACGCTTTTCCTTATCTATATTAATGATCTTGCTGTTGTAATAAGATCCCAAGTGGGCATATATGCTGATGACACTACGGTTTACTCTCGTCTCGATCAAAAATCTACCGAGGCTGAAAAAGCAAGCCTCACTGCCGGGCTTGAAAAGGACCTCCAATCCATGGTGGACTGGGGTAAAAAATGGCTCGTAAATTTTAATGCTTCCAAAACGAAGCTACTATCTAATAACCACTACAGGCAATCGTTCCTCCCACCCATAAACATGGATCAGGCTTCTCTACCTGAAAGTGGAATAACTATATAGAATCCATAGCTAAATCTGCTGCTAAGAAAGTCAGTTCTCTGTGTAGGGCCAGGAAGTTTTTCCCATCCCAAACAATCCTGCACATATACAAGTCTACCATCCGCCCGTGCATTGAATATTGCTGCCATGTCTGGTCCGGTGCTCCTGCTATCCACTTAGGTGTCCTCGACCGAATCCAACAGAGAATCTGTAATGTGATCAATCCCGACTTGGCAGCTAGGATACAGTTGCTTTCTCATCAACACAGTGTGGCTTCCTGTGTCTTTTCTACAAGTACTTTCACGGCTTCTGCTCTGATGAACTTAGCTCACTGGTACCCCCTATATACGAATTTCTCTGAGCCACAAGATTAGCAACTAGGTCCCACCCTTTTACTGTGAAACCAATAAATTGCAAATGCAAATTCTACTCCAGCAGCTTTTCTCGCACTTCCCGCCTATGGAATTCTCTTCCGCATACTTGCTTTCCCGACAGTTACAATCTCCAAGAATTTAAATGTAAAGTCAATAGTCATCTCCTGTCTCACTAATTTACATCCTCTCTCATGTTTTTTCTTCGTCCACCCCACTCTCATCAGTACTCTCTTCCTGACACCACCTGCAACCTCTCACTCCTCATATCATTCCTCCTCGTCCACCCCACTCTCATCAGTAACCTCTTCCCTCTCCTACTCTCTTCCTGACACCCCCCTGCAACCTTTCACTCTTCATAACATTCCTCTTATGTAGCCCCCTGCACAACAATGGCAGTAAAATGTCTTGCTTGGGTCAACACGATTATTAAAAAATAAAAAATGTTATGGACACTATTGTATTAAATTTTCCCCATAATGAACAATGAATTTTTACAAAAATTGTTTTTCATTTTTGTTAAATACAAATTATAATTTAGCTTAAAATGTTTTTAATTAGTTTTTGTATGTATTAGATGATATTGTTATGAAGTAAAAAAAATATATATATATATATATATATATATATATTTCAAACATATGCACCGTAGTGGGGGCGCTAGAAGGTGTCATCAGTGATGTCTTTACATGGATCACTAGGGGGTTTCAGGTCTCTCAACATCATACCCCCCCCCCCACCTCACCACGCCGACCCGACCAAAAATGATCAATTTCTGGTCTACCCTCAATGAGCACTTTCAGACACGAGAAACAAATTTATAAAGTTTAGGCCCCGTACTAAGTCTTGCACACGCCTCTGATTGGCGACAGTCAAAGCCAGTTTGCACGAAGAGGCGAACCATACATGAACTCATCCTAATTTACAAAAAAAAATAAAATAAAAGTATGAAGCTATTTGCTGGGGGAGGGATAAACACACATACACACTGATCATGAAGAAGCTTATTCAGTGACCCTTCCCCTTTCCCTTTATTTTTTAAAAGTTTAAAAGTATTTAGAATTTTTCTGTGCGTATAATTGTGCTTGCTTTTATAAATATCAGCACCCAATCATGATACCAGTAAATAAGTGATATTTATTGTAAATTTGAAGCTAAAGTACCTAAAATTGACTGAAACAGATTACAGAATATTTTCATGAATCTTTAAGGTTAAAGAGTAGTTTAACATATATTGAAAAAAAAGGCACTTGTTATATTTGCCATAAAATCTTTCTTATATATATATATATATATATATATATATATGTGTGTGTGAAATGATTTGCGTGAACATTATTTTTTTTATCGATACTCGTATTTAAGTAGATATTCTGTTTATAATCAAACAGTATTGTATATTTATTTTTACCGGCCTGATTATTGACAAATTTTTTCTCCGAAAATGTGTCATTCGGCAGGATTTGAACCTGCAATCCCTATTCACATAGGGGAAGCCACCAAGTGATCTGGCGTGGCTTAGACCTCTCGACCATGAATAGCAATCAGTCTAAACGAAGTCAAGCCTATAACTGATCCTCAGTGACTATGAATTATTACATTAGAACATATAAAAAACTACTACAAAATTGTACATTTTGTTTTGGCATTAAAAAATCTCATCAAGTAGTTAACAATGACAGTAACTATGTGTCAAAATAAAATGTATGACTTTGTAATAAGCTCTTTATATAATGTAATAATATACACGCATGCAACTTAAATGCACCTACAGACAAAAATTCTCAGAATGTAATATTTTAAGGCCACCAGAATTTTTTCCCCCAAAAGTACTAGGTTGACACTATTCAGTAAATGTTCAATTCATTAACCAGCTCTGGAATTTGGTTTATTGTAAATACCCCCAAATTAAGTGTAAATATATCTGGTAATAATTCAATAGATTTATCTGATTGATGGATGGTGTTACATGAAACTTTAGAGTTAGTCAATGAGAGAAGTTCATTTTTTGGATGGGTGGATGGGATTGTGTATGTGTGTGTGACAGAAGAGGGTGCAGGTAGCATAGGTTATCAATGTGGAATTGGCAAGTTGAATTGAAATTCCAGCTTAGCTTGTTGCATTCACTTTTGTACTAATGCATCTTTCTTTCTTATATCTATGGGTTAAATAGCAAAGCAGACAGTTTTCTGGTGTTGACTAGCAACCGGTCTAGAATATTGTTGTAGTTCAGTTGTTTGAAGATTCTATTATGAAATTGTGGTAGTTATTTTAAGTTTTTGAAGCATAAAATATTTTTTCTTTTCTCCATAGAATTCAAAGATTTAGTAAGGTCTTAACAAGGATTTCAAAGAATTCCTTTTTTTCTTTCCAGGGTGAAGTTCTTATTAAAGACGTTTTCCCACGCAAAGTGGTGGAACTGGACAATTTGTTCAAAACACTGACTCTTGAGAGAGTAAACGACATTCATTGTGATTTAAATGTGCCCGTCCCTGATCCCATTGCTGTTGATGAATTGGTAAGTGCCAACATAACAGTATTTTTCATTGTTACTTTCTTTAATTTCAGGTTATCATTGGGCAAGCCTGTATTTGCTATGCTGGTGAGACTGTACTAAAATTCTTGATTTCTGTACTTATTTTATTGCTGAGGTGGCAAGATGATGCCCAGGAGATGTGTGCTCAGTATCTACAGCACAATATCTGTGCTAAAGGATATTAATACAAATAAGACAAACACCAGAAGACAGAACAACAAATCGTAGAAGAGAAGGTTGTCTTTAGAGTCGCAGAGAGCACAGTCCGATAATAATCATCAATGACACTCTGAATTCCGGGCCTGCTATTAGTATTTAGCTTTATAGCTACTCCTGTTCAGACTATTCCATTTTTGAGAGCACTAGTGGGGTGTTAGCTGTTCTACAACAGTATTAAAGAAAATATGAGTACAAGTTGTTTCAATCTCTAAAAAAATAGTATCCTCCCCCTTCCTGCAGATCTAGTTAAGTCTTTCTTTTTGTTTCTCCCCAATCAAGGCAATAAATCTATTAAGGAGCATTTCAACTGTCAAATGAAGCTTTGCTGGCAATCTAGTAGCTTACATAAATTTATAAAGTCTTAGATACCAAAGAGGAAAGTTCATCAGAATGATTACCATGAAATCATCTATAGAAAAGGTGCACAGAATTATTTTATGGCAGCAAGAAAGTGACTGAAGCTGACATGCTAGGTCAAGACCAATCACATTCTTTTTTGTATTTTATCAAGAATCTGTTATTAAAAAAAATATATCATTTCACCCCAAGCAAGGCCACTAGTGTGCAGAGTGTTACAGTGAGAGGAAAGACTGGGGAGTGTTGAAGAAAAGATAAAAGATAAATGGCATTCAAAAAGTTAGAAAATGGCAATTGATGTTGCATTTGCATTTTTGAAGATTGTAGCTTTCAGGGAAGCCAGTAAATGGAAGAGAGCTTAATAGGAGGAACCTAGATACCAATCTAGTCAGTTAAGTGCTACACATGATACATGTTTGAGTAATCCTGTCTCTTAAGAAAAGACTGACTAGGCAGATGATTTCTCCACAATAAGTTGCCATTACTTTCTGTGGTAGACTGGTTGCCAACCAAGACTATAGAATTCAGTCTGTCTTGCTATTTAACCCGTAGCGGGAAGGAGAAGCAACAGCAATATTTTTCCCAAAGATTTGTGTGTAAGTGAATACAATGACTTCAACTGTAATTCAAACTCAGCTCTTCGATTTTGCGTTCAAATTGTTCTTTGTTATATTTTTTCCTGTAACATTCTTTTCCTCGTGTCATTTTCTATGCACTATTGTTGGTGTCTTTGCTGCAACAGCAGTGGACTGAGCTGGAAATAGAAAGAAAAAGAAACGATCTTTGAAAGAAAATACAATAATTAGAAAAGATACATTTTAAATATTAATTTTACTGGATCACATAAAGAAATGAACTGTTTCTGAAATAATGGTTGAATCAACAGTATGCAGATTTTTATCCATTCCATTTCAATATATGAAACTTTGTATAAGCACTTTCATATGTGAAATACCCGAGTGTCCTGCATGGAAACTTCATAATATATTTTTAATACTGCCAAGATGACCACCTGGTCAATGTCTTGACAAATTGAAAAAAATATTTTCTTTCTTTTCCTAATAATTCTTATGAATTATGAACTTGTTAAACTTCACTTTAGTTCTAATCTCATCAATTGTGATACAGTGTTAGATGTAACATTTTTTTTATTTCTGACGCAACCAATGAAACTATTACTGTTTCTTCTAGTGGTTTGGTCATTTTGTGAAATATAATTTCTGTATGTTTCCTGTTCTGAATCACCAAACTTAATAGTAAACGAATTTTATCATCTGTCCAGTTCAAGCAGTCTTTAACAAATATCTCCTCAAACCTGCGATAATAAGCATCAAATATAACCCCCTCTTCAGGTTTATATGAAAAATTTCAAATTCATTTAAACATAGCACCCTAAGAAAATGTATCTGGTTTATCTGGACTTATTTCTCTTTGAAAAAATTTCCAACAGTATAGCAAGTTTATATATATTAGCTAATTCTTGTTTAAAAATTTGTTTTTGTGCTAATTTTTGTTGTTTAAAAAAAATTCAAGGAAACATTTCTGGAAGTTCTCCCAATTTAAAATTTACTGCTGTTCCTGATTATTTTGAAATTGTTGTCAAACTGTTTTCATCCGTACGAATGTTTTTTGGGGGCATGACTGTATATTATACATGAGGAATTATGGTAATACTCAATTAGTGCAGTAATGCATTCTTTAGTTTAACCATAGTAATTGAAAATTGATTTTTTTTTTTTAGTTACCAATGTACACCTTTGCCTAGGTATTTCCACTCATTTGCTGAAAAAACAGTTAACATGATGTTAAAAGGCCCACAATCCCCCCATCCCCATATATATATATATATATATATATATCCTTAATAACTTATGCCTACGAAATACTGAATTATCCCCCTTAGATTTCCTCTAGAAATAATCGTGCTTAATACTCTTAAATATAAACATATCTGATTTTATTTTTTTCTTTTCAAGAGATAAATTGCATTTCATTATGACTACTGTTGACTGTAATAGTGTATTAAATAAGACTAAGTCCTCTGTCCCTTCTCTCTACACTCATATTTTACTCATAAAACAGTGCTTTCTTGTAAATTTTCAATTCTACTCTTGATTAATCTGGAGTATATTTACCTGACTTTCCACTTAACCAATTCTTTATACGCATATATATTCATCCAAAGCTTTTGACCACATGTAGACATAATGGCATCCCTGTAATAGTCTTTAAGAAATGTGCCCCTGGAATGGCTTGTATTCTCCCTAAATTCTACAATAAATGCTTTGCTGCTTTCTTGTTTCTTGAAAATCCTGTTATGTAGTTCCTACCCTTAAGAATTCAGATGAACTCTATGATCCTTCTATCAGCCTATATGTCTTCCAACTCTTTATCAAAGTACTTGGTCCTGGGTATGATGGTAAACTGCATCCAGCAGCATGGCCTCTGATTGGGAGGTTGTGAAGAGCATGGAACCACCTCTTAATTGCAGTTGTTTCCTGGTCTACCCTGACCCGGAGTGGTAGCACCTGTTGGGGTCCTAGCTATAAGTAAATAGCTGGGACCCCAAAACTGGGGCCAAAACACTATGAAAGTATAAAAATAAACTTTTATAGAAATATTATAGTTACGAACCCGTTTGGGTCAGAAACACATAAAAATACAATTTTAGTTGGAATAATGCTGAAGGGAGTGAATTAAACTATAACACGAGATCATTTTATACAGAAAGGAAATTAAACTATAACACAAGATCATTTTATACAGAAAGGAAATTAAACTATAACACACAAAAATATTCAGCAAAAACACAGGAATAAGGTGACAAAACTATAATATACTGGACACTAGAACTGGTTCAACTTCGTACTAGTTTCCCACAATATTCACTGGAAAATAAGAGGTGAGTATAACGAGGAAGATATTTGGAGGAAGATTAGGTGCAGTGGAAAAAGGTTATTCAACTCGGCTAAAGATATATATATATATATATATATATATATATATATAGAGAGAGAGAGAGACTTTTATAGAAAAATATACATTTTTGAATGAAAAAAATATTACCAACAATACATTTTGAAGGAAAAAAATTATTACCAGCAATATATTTTGAATACAAAACAGAAGACATCTTCAGTTTTATAAAATACAATAAAAATAAAATAAATTTTTCATCAAAATCTGACTAAAACAACCTTCTTGCTATAACCAAACAGTTTTTTAAAAAAGTCTTTAAACTCTACCTT
Organism: Ascarosepion bandense; assembly: GCA_037127315.1. Taxonomy (NCBI): domain Eukaryota; kingdom Metazoa; phylum Mollusca; class Cephalopoda; order Sepiida; family Sepiidae; genus Ascarosepion; species Ascarosepion bandense. The sequence continues at coordinate 1,084,008 of JBBBDQ010001161.1, forward strand.
TTCGGCATTAAATACCCCACAAAGGTTGATATGCCATTAAACAAAGCTCAAACTCAATCAAAGTAATAGATGTGCTGATTAACTCTGAATTAGTTAAGCATCTCACCTTGTAGGGTCTTCTTTCAGGCAAGCAATATGGCTATTGTTTTTAAAGTTCAACTGCTCGTGTTAACTGTTACTACTAAAAAGAGCATGTCAAGCTTTTGATAGGAATGGTGTAGCTTGGTTTGTTGCTTTGGAAATTTTGGAGGCATTTGACAGGGTTTGGCATGCAGCTCTTCAAAAGATGAAAGTTATTTCTGAACAAAATTTTGATTTGATTCAATCCTTCTTTGAAAGTTGTTTTGAATAACCACTTTTTTTTTTTTTTTTTTTTTTTTTTGTGCAGAGTTCGAATTCCAGTTGAATTCCTTGCATTCACTTATCCACAAATACCCTTAGGAAAGGTATTAATCCCCCTCTTCCCTCCATCTATGGATTAAATGACAGGACATAGCCTTTGTTGGCAACCACTCTACCACAGAAAGTAATGGCAACCAACTACAGGGAAAAAAATCTTCTGCCCATTCAGTCACATCTCTTTCAAGATATGATTGCCCAAGCGTGTATCATGTATGGCACTTGACTGACAGTGTCCTCCAGAGCTTCAAATATTTTTTTTCTCTCTCTCGTCAATGACCTTCCTGATGTCATCAGTTTTTGACTCGGTATCCATGCTGAGGACAAACTATTTAGTCTTGTGTTAATGATAAGTCTAATTGATTTGATATGGTCAAATTGACATGTGATCTTTAATCTGTTAACTGGGCCAAGAAATGGCTTCATTTTTACACTTCAGGCTAACATTTTTCATTGACATGAAGTGTGAAGATTGATAGGATTCATTCCTGTATTGTGCTAGATAATTTTTCTTGCCAGAATCTATCTTATACATAAATCTAGCATTTGTTCATACATTGAATATTGCTGCCACATCTGGTCTGGTGCTTCTGCTATGTATTTAGAGATGCTCAATAAATTCAAAGTTTATGCAGTGTTCTTTTCAATAACACATTTCATTCTAATTGTTCTGATGAGCATTCTTTTTTGGTACCACCACATTGTTAATTAAGTGCAATATTAGATTGGCAGCTAAGTCTCATCATTTTACAGTTGGAATTGAAAGATGTAACCACAAGTCCTAAGCTAAGTTTTTTCACTCGCTCATCTCAATTGTGGAACTTTTTCTGGCTTCTTGCTTTCCACTCAACTTCAATCTTCAAACTATAAATGCAATGTCAAATCATCGTTTGTTTTCCTGTACTTTTATTGTGCTCAAGTTTTTTTCTTTCTCTCAAATTTTTTCATACTCAGTAACCCAATGTGTCATAGTAGCTTTATCATTTTGCTTGGTATGAAATGATTCTTTAAAAACTAAAAGGGAAAATGCCATCATTTGGTGTAATACAATTAATTGAAATAAGTGCTGCATAATTTATTGCTTTAAAAATTATTAAAAAATAAAATCACATTTTAGATTTTTTTTTTTTTTTTTAACGAAAGAACAGAAAACATGGAATTTTCATAACCTAAATAAATCTTTCTCAACATTTTTACTATTGAAATAGTTTTCTTGTCTCAGGGAATCACTGCATAAAAATTATTATATACCATTATTGATATCAATCTCTTTTATTTTTTTATCATAGTTCATGTGGTAAATATAATCTATGGGTACTCATCCTGTACTTGAGTCACTCAATTATACACAATCTGCAATGTACAGGTCCTGTCAACTGACCAGTGAAAATATCTTCACATTGGTGCTGTATAGATATCACTAAACACATTCTCTATGATTATTATATTAGGTTGATGCTTTTATTATAATAACCAAAGATTTTCCAACAATATGCTGTGTGTGTGTGTGTGTGTGTGTGTGTGTAATAAAATCAAAAATATAAAGTTAAACAAAAATTGCTCAAAAATGAATTAACCTGTTTTAAAATCAGTATTGGGAAGTCTTGCTTTTTATAACTGTTTAAATTCTATTGTCAGTAGCAAATGCTCAATTACTTCAGTTATCAGGTTTATGCTGTTTGTTGAGGATTTGTGAATGTTTCAACAGTTTTTATTTTATTTCTATTAAAGTTACCACATAATTTGAAATTCTTCTGCAGCCTTCAAAGAAGAGAAAATTAGATGAAAACCATACAGATGTTGATTCCAGTAAGTATTTTTTTTTTTTTTTTTTTTAGATAGGTTCTTGTATCTTTGTGACTGGAGATATTCCAGATGTATTGAATCTTGCTTGAAGCGCATGTTAAAATGTAAAGTTAATTATTAATACAAGAGGTTTAATTTTGTATCTGTTAATGAAATCATGAATTTAACACTTTGAACTTATATTTGCTATTGTCACTAAAATTAAAATTTTTCTGATACTATGTAAAGGAAGTGTCTTATTTTAGTTATTTGCCGCATATGCAAGAGCATAGGGATTTTTTTTTTTAACCCCCCCCCCCCCCCCCCAACCACCACAAAAAAAAAAAACGGTGGCAAAAAAGCACTATACACAGATATATAGGGATGCTGAAAAATTTTAAATTCAATTCACTTCCCAGTATATAACCAAAAATCTTTTTTTTTTTTCTTAGTTGGGTCAAGAACTTTTCAGCACCACTTCATATAAAAAATGTCTTGTTTGAGGAAAAATTTAGGGATCCACTTTCAAATTTAATCACTTGTTCCTTAGCCTTTAAAAAAAATATTGTTTACTCTTTTGAAAAAAAACGTTAGTAAAATCTATTGAGAAAATTTGGTAAAAACTCTGGTGAATATAAAACATGTCTATTGGCAGACGTAATAAAAAGACTAAAGTACGGCATTGTTATTATATCTGAAAAGCTGAAAAATTGTGTTATTTTCTAATGTTAATAAAATTTAAAAAAAAAAAAAATCCTATACCTCCCTCCAAATTCAATCAGTTGGTTTTTGCCCAAATGATATAGGAAGGCGTTGAGTATTTTGAGGCATACCAAAATACATAACATGTATTGGCGGAAGTAAAAACGGTACTTTTGTTTTTGTTTTTTTTCTACTGCATAGCAACCTTTTAGGTTATTTAAAGCCAGAAAATATTTTTATATTGTAAGATTTAAAAAAAAAAACAAATTGTTATGGTTTAGTGATACAAATCTTACAAATTAACACATAACTGGGTGAATGAAAGGATTCATGCTTTTCCCTAAGGATATTTTCACACTAGTAAATATAACAAACCCTATGGGAATTTGAACTTGGCTCTCAAATTAACAGCTCTAAGCTATTATTCATTACGCCACCTGCACATCCTAGCTTAACAGCACCTGGTATATCTCACTGGTCACCCATCTAGGTGCTGACCAAGCTAGAGGCTTAATTTCGGTAACCATACGGGGAACCATTGTTCAACATGATCTGGCCATAAGCATTTAAAATAGAACTTCCTGATTCCATGCAAAGAGAGAGAATTGACTTGATGATGAAAAGAAAATTAACTTTTAACATTATAAAAATATTTTTAAAAATTGGCAAGTGGAACAAACGAAGGAATCAATAATGTATGTGTGTAATTGTAAAAAAAGGGTTCTTTTTTAATTTTTTTTTTTTATACAGTTGCTGGTTCAAAAGTAATTTATCTACCAAATGGTTCGATTCCCACTAATAAGGAAATTTCTGGTCTTATCCAAGTTTTAAAACCAATCATTCGACAGTTGGTCGACCACACAAATATGGTGAGTTTATTTGAATGTCTTTAGTTCCAAATTCCTTTCTGGATGAGCAATTTATTCATATATTAATTCTTTCTTCTTCCTGTTTTCTTCATGTCTCTTTATTCTCACCCCTCATCGGAAACTTCAAGGGCAGTTTCTTGAGGTCAACCTAAGACCTCCCTTTGAAGATGCACTGGCTAAATGAAAAGGAATAATACAAATATATTCACTATGAAGTACAAGTAACCATTGACATGAATGTTATTGAGTATATTCACATTAATCTGCTCATAATACACCACAAATAGTCTTGTATCATTTCATCTTTTTCAACATAATTTCCACTGTTTTAGTTTAGTTTCATTGTTCTGCTAAATGTGTCATTGTGATTGACTGGCTTAATTTTCTCATCAATTAAAACCACATTTGATTTAGTTAATTTTCAAAGTGAAATATCTTGGTGACACTTTGTAGATTTGGTCAAGATGATGATTCATTTGTTAAAATCAGCATTCTTATTTATTTAGTTGCTACAGTCACCATTTTGTTTTTATTTGGATTTGGGCAATGTTTTGTTGACATTCAGTATACTTAGCTCTATTTTATTTGCTAATTTATTTTGGTGCTACTTATGTTATTATAGAAAAAGTATCTTTTGAAGTTTGTAACATACAAATTGGGAACATCACTGATTAATTACTCTCAGATTTCTAAGCTGACTCAAGAGATTAAATTATTTTTAAAAATTTGCCTTATGCTATTTACTTTTGATAGAAACCAAAATCAACATATCCAATTAATTAAAAAAAAATTTCTCTATGAATTTATAAAAAAAAACATTTTGTTTTGTCATAATTTAAAAAGTTTAGTTGAAGTGCAATTAAGATTTTGTTTTAAATTTATTAATTTATTTGAAAAATAAACTTTTCTGTCAATTTAAAAAAGATTTTTTTTTTTTTTTTTTTTTTTTTTTTTTTAAGTGAACTGTGATAAGTGTAAATACTGATTCTGTTTTGAATTTATTTAATTTAAAGGAAAAAAAAAAACTTTGTTCTGTCAATTTAAGTAATTCAGGATAATGATTTAAAAAAAAAAAAAACCTGGAGCCCTGCAGATTAACACTAAAATTTATAAGAAACTTTAGTCAGGACCTGCTGTATTTAGCGAGATACACTTAAATCAAGGCCTATAGGTTTCAAGGATTCACTACACGAAAAAGCTATCTGCATCACTGGGTAATAGTGAATTCTTATATAACTGGGTTCTCTATACTTTTGCCAAAGCTAAGCTTAATACCAATTTTGTCTCCAAATATGTTTTTATATCTCTTCTCTCAAAGAAAACCAGCTTTTCTGTAAATACTTTTCTTTTTCTAGTTGAAAATGTGGATTTCTTTCCTTATACCAAAAATTGAAGACGGTAATAATTTCGGTGTGTCTATCCAGGTAATTATCACTTTTTTTTTTTTTTTCAATTTTGCTCGTTCTATCAGTATTAGTTAATATAATTTGTGATGATTAACAAAATTCTTTTGTTTACAGTGCATAACACAGAAATTGTTGAAATTTCATTTTGCATATTTTAGCTGTTACCTTACCGTCCCAATATTTTTTAGCAGAACTCGTGCTACAGCTGCCACGTGAACGGCTGTACCAGTGTCAATGACTTAATCATTAGCACAGTGTGATCTAATGTGGGGATGTAAGTGCCTATGTATATGTCAGTTGGAGATAAGTATTTGACATTGTTTCTCCACTTCACAAGAAACATGACAGATTTATCAAGAATTTGATTGTAAAAGATTTTTCTTGGCTGTACAAATTTTATTCATAATGATGTTAAATATTAAGCTATTTTCTTACACATTTGTGCCATCTGCTCCCAAAATATTTAATATGCAAATAACATGTATATATATTTATATTGTTGTTGTGAAACTTAAGTTATTAGGATATAACCCATTTTCCACAATGCCAACAATAATACAATGCACTCAATTGAAGTTTGCTTTCTCTTGTTTTAAGAGGTTGTTTTCATAAGGCAAAGGATGCTCGGAAAGTAATTTTCCATGAAAATGTCAAAATGTTCTCTGCCCATAGTTGCCACCATTGTTTTATTCCTAGCAATGAGCAAGATCTTGAATTCTGCTCTATTACAAGCAACCTACTTTTTTTTCTTTGTGTCAAACAATTACACCATTATTATACATTGACTAATTCTGCTCACATCCAGTGTTTGGTCTCCATAAATATTTTTCTTTCTTTTTTTTATTTTTTTTATTTTTTTTCTTCGTATGAAGGAATTCAACACATGCCTGTGCTTTGTACACTTTTTCATAACAGATTGTTGTTTAGCTGCTACTTGTAACAGGGCCCCAAAAATAATTATGGGTTATTGGCAAGAAGGGCCAATATCTGTCTACAATATTATGAACTATATTGACAGACATTACTTTCAGAGCAACTCACACACACACACACACACACACAGTCCCTTTCTATGGCCATAATGGCAATATCTCCATCCAGCTCTTGCTACCTTAATTTCAAGACTGCCCACTGAGATATAAAATAGTTATAAACAATTTCCTCAAGAGACCACACAAGAATTTATCTTGTTTCCTTTTCTGTAAACAACTCAGTAATCTTAGGCACACTAGTTAATGATTTTCCTAGCTACATCATCAACATCCACATTAGACTATTTCTTTTTAAACTAACTAATAATAATAACTGAACATACAGATAATATTAACATCTACAAAAGCCAAACACATACCAACTATGAGCAAGACAAATTTTCTCTTAGAAATATATAAAGAAATACACAACTCCAGTCAAATTGAACAAGAAAATTATCTATTACAAAAAAAATGTGAAGCAGCTTACTTATCATTAAAAATAACACACCCACAAAATCAAAACTACAAAGAACCAACATTATTTACAAGTTCAAATTGATCAAGCCAAACTCATAAATTACATTGGTCACACTATCACATGCTTATCTAGACGACTTAAATTGCACCTACCTGACCATAGCATATAATAGCCTCAACCACAGTTAAACAAAATTAAAAATTATGAAAGCCCTAATAATAAAAGAGGAAAGCTGACACTCAATGACATTAACTATGAAGCTGGTCACAATGTGTTGTTCAAAAAATAAAACATGCTTATAACTTAAGACACAATCATAAAACAAGCACACACACACACACACACACACACACACGTGTGTGTATGTGTGTACAAAAAATGCACGCACTAAAAAAAAAAATTAGCAAACCATCGCAAAAAATAGTATTAAAAAGAACTAGATTACCTGTAAAGTAGAATTGAATCAAAAACGTTGAAAACAATTTTGAAATATAAGGATGAAATCAAATTTCACAAGTCAGTGTAAAAAAAAAAAAAAAAAATTCCCGCCAAAAAAAGGTATCTGACTCCCAAAATAGATATATTCCATATTCTTGCTTTCCTGGCAGCTACAACCTCCAGGAATTTAAATGCAATGTCAATACTCATCTCTTAACCACTTAACTCTAGTTCTTTCTTCACCACCCTGTTAGGGTCCCAGCTATGGGTAAATAGTTAACCCCCAAACAGGGGTCAAAATGCTATGAAACATGTTACCAAGAAAACTTTTTTGAATGGAACGCGTCGCCAATAACTGATTTAAAATCGAAATATGTTTCCGGCCTTAAATGACCCTTTAGATGTTGATAGGCCATTAAACATGAATGGACAAACAAACATTTAACAGCATCTACTGTAAACCTTTAATGACTAAAAGATTAAGGATTTTTGGCTGAGATAAGTTCCAAAACTTTTGTCCTTGTTTTGGTGTGAGGTACCCACCCCACAAAGTTTCTAAAATATTTTTTGATACACCCTGTATATTGAAATTCAAAATGGCAGGATATATAAAGATAACAAATCAGCTGTAATTTTCAAATGTATTGAAATTTATTTACTTTTTAAATTGGCTTGACCTGGTCAATTTCGGAATGGGTTTTGTGTGTAATTGATTTAAGTAAATGTGAAAAGGTGATTAAGATTGGTCAATTAGAAATTCTTTCTATTCTCTTGGCACACTTATGAACTTAGTATTTGATATGAGTTGCTTCAAAGAACATAGGTTAGTTTTGGTCACCTTTTTTAAAATATTGATATTATATTTATTATATATAACAATGTATGACGAGCTGACATTATTTACATTAATTTGTACATGATGAAAATTGTGATTAGCAGTTGCATAACTTAATGTGTATCACTTGTACTGAAGCCATATCAACTGTGAATGTCTCTTGGGCAGGATAGCCTGATAGTCTATTCCTTTTCAGGCTGATATGGAACTCAGTTTTGTTTTGCTTCTTTGTTTTTTTTTACTGCCCCAACTAAAGCTGATGAGTCCAGTCTACTTTGCTGATCCATAGTTGATGGTAAATGGATTGATGAATTTTTCCATGATGTTAGTGTAAATGGGCATGATCAGATTTTGAGGTAGTCATGCCAATTCTACTTTGCATACTGATAATGATTGTCCTACTCAATAATAATAATAATAGCCAATTTCAAATTTTTTTTTTTTTTTTTTTTTTTTTTCAGGAAGATACTTTGGCTGAAGCACGTCAAGTAGAGACAGAATCTGCTTCTTATTTGGAAATGATTTCTCGTTATTTTGTTACACGAGCAAAACTTGTCTCAAAAGTGGCAAAATATCCTCATATAGTAAGTTAATTTTTGAAGTACTTGGGAGGGGGGGGGTTAGCATTCGTAAACCTTCATACCTGCAAAAAAAGAAATTGGTGTGTCAAATGTGTTTTTCCCTTGATACTGCTATTACTTTAACTATTCTTTAGCAGTGTTTGTTTTAAATCGTGATTTAGAATTTTAATAAAATGTAAATATATGGAAGGAATTTTTTTTTTTCTCTCTCTCAAATTGACAACAAAAATAATAAATACTGTGTTACACTACTTACTGTATATGCTTGAGTTTTTTATGCAAATTACAGGATTATAATATACAGTTTTTTTTTGAGGGGGTTGCTTTTTAAGTTAAAAATCATGCATTTTTGGTCACTGGTTATACTATACATGTAAATTTTCAGGTGGGAGTAAAATTCATGCCAAAATTTTGGGAGTCACACTATATATGAAATCGGCTTATATGCGGACATGCTTTATTGGAATGATTGACAAAACATTCATTAATGCCAATCAATTCAAATTTTGTAAATAATGATTCCTTTTGTAGTTGGTTCATATATTTTAATAACTTTGTATATGTTTATAAATTAATGAATAAACTGTTCTTTCATATTTATTTCTTTATAAATTAGTAAATGATGAATGTTGCATTGCCTTAGTTTTAAGACAATTGTATTAGTATTTAGAATATTGTAAATATGAAATTATTCTTGTAAATAAACAATCTAAAAGTTTTTAATTTTGTTTAAAAAATTTTCAAGAAAACTGAAAATGATTGTTCAGATTCATAATCCGGAACTGAACAAAAAGTGTCATAGATTATCATATTTTAAAAATGATTATTGCAATTTTCCTATTTGCAATATGGTTCAGGATAGATTCCTTAATGTACTCTATAGCTTTTGAAGAGGAAACTAAACTTAGTAATCATCTTTTTAATGTATAAAATCTGCCAGTCACTCCTCCCCTCTCCCTAGCACTTTTTATTCAGAAAAGGTGGAGTGGGTAAAGGGAAAATTAGTCTTCATAAATTATAGAACTGTGTAGATTAGCAGTTATTGGTATGGAATTGAAATGCCAAGACTGTTGAATTTTCTTTCACTCAAATACCCTTGGGAAAGGTATGAATTTCTTTTCTTACAGTACTTGGTAGGAAGTAGTGTTGAAATAAAGAGCTGATCAGTTGATTTGGCAGGAGTCCTACAGGTCACCGACCGACCTACCTGCCTACCTAGAACAAGCAAGCAAATCAGTCAGTCAGTTTAGTGCCATATGTGATACACGCTTGGGCGATCATATATCAAAAGAGACATGACTGACTGGGCAAAAGATTATCCCGCAGTAAGTTGCCATTGCTTTCTGTGGTAGACTGGTTGCCAGCCAAGGCTATAGAACCCAATCTGTCCTGTTATTTAACCCATAACTGGAGAGAAGAGACTGATTAATACTTTTCCCAAGGGTATTTGCATGTAAGTGAATGTAATGAATTCAACTGGAATTTGAACTCGGCTCCCCAATTCCTCGTTCCAAGTCGATATCCACTGCACCACAACGAAATTGGAAACAGGGTTTGAATTGTCATTTCTTGTAGCAGCTTTTATTTTCAGCTTTGTGACCATGCAGTTGGCCTTTTTCAGTTTTTGGTGCATATCAACACATTAGAATAGGCGCAATATAGCATAAATCATTGGCCAGTCAGAGGAAAGCTGAGTGAGGGATGTTTACACGCTAACACATCCAGTCTTTGGCAATTATACAAAGCAGCTAACAAATAACAAATTCTTGGATTTGTCTCTGAATTTCAGAAACCAGGAGAGTTAACTTTTTTTTTTTTTTTTTTTTTTTTTTTTTTAAACACATGTGAACTATTATTTCAGTCTTCCCAATCTGTGATCAGGCATATTTTGGTCCAGGTAGAAACTAAGCTCATCATTTAATCTACAGGGTGGATTGTTCTCATTCCACTGGACATGTCTAGAGATATCTCATCTAGTTTTTAATGTAGTATTGCTCAGTTGTTGCTTGCTCCATTTCCACTGATCAAGTACACACTGTCCAGCCCAAGAATTGAACTCATATTTACCCCATCACTAAATTCATGAACAAACACTTTCATCTATTAAGCTATTGTGTAGAGAACTTGTAGCCTTAAACTTAACGTGCCTGTTGATGTATGCTGCTATTGCTTTTCATGCTAGACTGTGCTCACTAAAATTTCTTTTTTGTTAGAACTGCTGAAAACCTGTTGTTATTTGGTTCTTGTCACTTATTGGCAGATCCCATATCCTATTTATTTTTATGCTAGGCTTACTAAGAAGGTCCTTATAGCTTATGTGTTGATTCTTTTAGACACCTAACTCCCAGTATACTTTGTCCAGCATTTTACTTACTTTCTATACAGACAAAAAGTGTTCACTTCAGGGTCTGCATAGGCCAAAAGTGTTCACCTGAAGATAGTTGGAAAATAAGCCCCGTTTTTCAAAGAGATTATTGAATGTTAATAATTTATTTCAAAATATGCAATACATATTTAATTTCAGTCTACCTCCAATTGAGGATTTTTTTTTTTTTTAGTAAAAATTGCATCTAATTATTTGTTTTCAGGATGACTACAGACAATCAGTGCGAGAGTTGGATGAGAAAGAATATATTAGCCTGCGTCTCATGACTTGTGAAATCAGGAATCATTATGTAAGTCTTGGAACATTGTTCTCTATTTTTGTAAATTTGACTTAAATTACGCAACCCAAGGTGGTGAATTTTTAAGTATAGCTTAGATGGGGCATCTAGTGAGGATCAAACACTACTCAGTCATAAATGATCCAACAAGACAAGCCTGCTAATGATGTGCCCAAATTAATAATTTGTATAATTTTAGTGGCTTTTTTTCCTTGATTTTTGTTCTGATGAGAGAGGTCTGATAAACAAATTTAGCTATTTTCAATTATAATATTTCAGTATTACTATCTTATGGAAAGACATTGGGTGGGGATATGAATATCTGCAAAGACTATTAATAAAAAAAAAATATAACAAAAGAAAAAAAAAACGTTTTATAGCAAATGATTTACTTCTTTGAGGAACTTTGTCAAGTTTTATTTAGTGTCTGATTCTGTTTCATCTGCAATCATAACTGAATTTCATTTGTCCAAAAACCCACTTCAACAAAATCACTTCCACCAAAAATCTAGGCAGAAAATTAAAGGGAGATTTTTTTTTTTATCATTTTGTCTGAAGTAAGCTAATAAAGATATAAGGGGTTACTCGGTGTTAGGTGGTGGGGGGGACACTGTTAGAACAATAAAAGAACAGGGATTAAGAAGAGAGAAGATAATGATTAACATTGAATTTTTGAAGGTTAAAGTTGACTGGAAAGCAAGAAATATAAAAGCTAACCATTTCAACTGTAAAATGGGACCTTGCCGCCAATCTATTACAGTGTTTAATTAAATTCCTAATTTTGAGTCACCAAAAAAGTTCACCAGAGAAATTATAAAAAATATTTTTTAAAAAATAAAATAAAATAAAAATATACACAGAAGCCGTGTTACAGCAGTTGGAAATTGACTGAAGGCTTGATGCTAAGTCAGGGCCAATAATTTACTAAGAATTTCTAAATACATAGCTAAACCACCATCTTTTATCTATAGTTGTCTTTTATTGTTTTTACAGATACAGTGGGTGGACAAAATAATGGAAATGCCTAGTACCATAATATAGTTTGGAAAATTTCATTAAACTGTCAATTTTTATGTTTGGTATTTAGTATTAGTAGTACTTCATATACATATCTATCTATATATCTATCTATATATCTATCTATCTATCTATATATATATATATATATATAATTTTTTTTTTTTTTTTTTTTTTTTCTGAAATTGCTGGTTTTATATACAGATATTAAGTTTATTAAAATCAACTGCCGAGACTATTTAAGAATTTGAAGTGATCAGTTTCATCCTGTGGTTCAGGAACTGTTTTTGGAAGGAAATGGCATCTTTCAAGATGATAATGCTCCCATTCATACTACTAAAGTTGTAGCTGAAAGGCACAAGGAACATTCTAGTGAAGTAGAACAAATTATCTGGCCACCACAGCCCCCAGATTTCAACATTTAATGAAAATTTATGGTTCATTTTAGGAAAACAAGTGAAGAGTAGATATCCATCATCATTGAAAGAATTGAAGACTGTTTTAGCTGAAGAATGGATAAAAATTCCTCTGGAAACAATTCAAACTTTGTATGAATCAATCCCACATAAATTTCCAACTGTAATTATTACCAAAGATAGTCCTATTCCATATTGAAATAAATTTTATGGAAATTTCAATGTATTTCCATTATTTTGTCCACCCTCTGTAGAATTGAGTAATAAAAAAAACGACTTTTGAAAGTATCTGAAAGTCTTTTTTTATATTATTCACTGTTATGAACAGGACATGTTCTCTTTCTGTGGGCATAAAATACAGGTTCCTAAATAAAATGTCTACATACATTTGCATTGATAAAGTTCTCCAAGGAACGAAACCTATTTGGTATATAAGATTTCTATGATATTTCACATATATTGCTTCTAATACAGGAGATACAAATCTGTATATTCTCTCATGGCATCAAATTTCATTCTTTGGAATTGGAGTGCAATTGGAAATCAAAATATTTCCAACAATATTTCAGCCTACTGTATAATTATGGACCATTCTCACAAGCCATTGTTAGTCAGATCTCAAATGTTTTTATTATTATGCAGATCCCTTTGGAGCATAATAATGACTCTTAGGAATTTATCTGGGAATTGTGACTTCTTAAAAATAGTGAAGTGTTTTTCCATGTTTTGGAATTTAGTTTTCTTTCTCTTTGTTTGCCAGCCAAAGCTACAGGGCTCAATCTGAAGTAGCTAGAGAGAAGAGATGGATTCATGCCTTTTTCAGTAACTCTTGTGTGAAAGTAAAAGCAATAGACTATCGCAGGGTTTGACTTAGATTACCAATTTTATTTTCTGTTGATACATGTACTTGAAATTTAATTTTGGCATGAAGCCATATCGATTATGCACTCCTTGATAAAAGCCATTGTTAATGACATGAGAATATGAAACACTAAACAGTTTTTGTGCCGGTGACACTTAAAAATATGAAATGCTAGCAGTATAGCCTGGCGTTGCTCGGGTGTAATGAAAGCTTTAAAACTAATCCATGTTCCTGGAGCTCAGACTCTTTGGACGTTGGCACAAAAGACTAAAAAGCAATAGTTGTTTCCAGTTAAAGCGAAACCATAGACTGAAAGAAAAATGAATGGATGTAAGTCAAATTTTGATTTCCTAGTATTGATATCAAATAAGTTTTTTCGTCGTAAATTGAATTTTGAAGGCTAAATAAGTCCTCTGAGTAAATGGTATCATGGCTGAGACTAAGAGCTACAATTATACCTACTTAGAGCCAAACCCGAAGCAAAAACTAAAATAAAAGGACTGAAAAAATACATATAGGCAGATAAACACACACACACATCTTGCCTTTTTATATATATATATATATATATATATATATATAATCGATTTTCTGCACTATTGTAATAACTGCAACCTTGAAACTTCTGAATATCGTTTCTTATGTCTTTATCTATGAGTGTATCAAATTTGATTAAAATTGGACCACTCCTTCTATAACCTGATTTTTTTCGATTATCGATATTTATCGGGGGTATCTCGACACAAAACTTAGCTAAGAACACTCGCAAATGCCTATAGTACGATTGTGTAAATTTTCAAGAAAATCGGTTCAGCCATTTCGGAGTCTATAGGTAACACACACACCCACACAGTTTCATTTATAAATAAGTTTAGATTTTTTTTGTCTGTTTTTTATTGCATCATAGACATGATTCTGACTTTATCATTTCTTGTTAATATCAAGCTCCTTTGTATTTTTAAATATTTATTTTCCTTTGTAGGCCTCTCTACATGATGTTGTCATGAAAAACATTGAAAAGATAAAGAAGCCGCGTTCTGCCAATTCAGAAAACCTTTATTAAGCCTCTTCACAACGCAGTGTCAACATTCCATTTTTTTTCTTTTTCTTTTTTTTTTACTTTTTTTTTATACATTTAACAGACAAAAAAGACGGTTTTGAGTTCAGACATTTTTAAAACAAATATTTTATTTGTAATTTCTCATACAGAATCATTTGATAAGCTTGTCTCTCTCTTTTTTCTTTTTTTTTTTACACCTCCCTCCTCCACTTTTTTTTTTTTTTTTGTCCCACTCACATTCTTCTCCTGCTCTCTCCTCTCTGTGAATAAAGCTGACATTTTTTTATGTAGAAACCTTGATTTACGTATCTTTTATCATCTGACAGCTTTAAAGCATTACATTTGAACCTTTTTCCTGCTCAGTTTCAAAAGAAGATTTAACATAATAAGGTTAACTTTAAACCTAGATCCCAGTGTAGCAAAATGAAAGTAGCAATGTTGTTGCCAGACTGGGAGGATGCCATTTTGATGAATCCAGAGAAAATACATCATTTGAGTTTGCACATTGATGATGGATGTTTTCGAGTGTTCAGAGAGAAACAGTTATACAAATAAGACAGTAAACATTTAAGTGTATTTAGGCAAATGTACGAGAAAAAAATATGAAAGTAAAAATGGTAAAAGGTGAACCAAATATAATGGAAAATTAGTAGGGTTGGATGGGGGGGGGACTAGAATTAGAAGTTTGGATGGACAGTTAGTAAGCATGAGGTGGAATTATAATTTTGAACAGAATTGAAAGTTGGTCAAGCCACTGAATGCAAAACAAAATTTCTCTCTCTCTCTCTCTCTCTCACTCTGACTCTCATATTTTTTTTTTTTTTTTATCAATTCATCCCAAGCCAGTCAATAATTTTACAAAACCGACGCAAGGAAGTTACTGGGAGGGAATGCCAATAGGGCTGTAGAAAGAACTGGAAACTGAATCCTAAATAGGGAGCAAGATAAACCTCTAGTCTTGTTCAAAAGGCTGGGAAGGAGTGTGAACCAGATGATAGGCACAATAATATACTCCTATATATGAAAAAATAAATAGCAATTAAAATTTCAGAGTTTAGGTAGAGATGTTACAGGTATAAAGTTGTTAAAAAGAACAGTCATAAATAGGAAGCGAAGAATGAGCCTCCATCCCTGTTGAAAAAGCTGGGTAGTAGTGTGAATCTGTGAAATAATGGGTAGAATTTAGAAATGTCTAAAAACCTTTGTTCACTGTAATAATTTGGCAATTTCAGAGAAGGGGGTGGAATAATGATCATTTATATTTTCATGCCAGCTGCTGTTGAACTTGGTCTACAGAGGCAAGGTTTCTGTTTATCTGCCATTCACTGACTTTATCACTACTCCTTCACTCTGCTGATTTCTATCTCTCTTTAATGCCTTATCCCTTCAAGACGTAAAACATGTCTCTCCACAGATTCCATTCCTCTGTAACCTGTGATTTGACATAACTTGGAAATCATTGGTATCTCCACATTTTTGTATTTTCCTTTGAGACTGACTGAGTTGAAGAGCTCAATCTACCCTACCATTTCTTCCATAGTTGGGTGAAGAAGAGATGGATTCATACCTTTCTGAAGGACATTTGTGTGAAAATGAACGCAACAGGCTAAGCAGGAGTTTGAACCCAGTTCGTTGTTTCCAGTTTTTTTAATAATAACCTTTGCATTACACACAAACACATGTACAAGCAAAGATTTTATTAAACCACTGAACTTTTCATGTTGAGACCTCAAATTTATTTTTATAAGTTTAGTGATTTCACTTTTCATGAAAATTAAAAACAAAGCATTGTCAATCGCCATCATGTCAGGTAGGCATTGCTAACAGAATATATTAGTCAGACAGGCATTGTCGATGGTCAAGGAATTAATGAAAATGTTAATGATGTATGTGGTAATTATTTATCTACGGTAAAGCTCCAATATTTATTTACACTCTGTCATTATTAACCACTCTATGTATTATCTCAAAAAAAAACACACACACACACTTGCACAAAGTGGACAATAAATGAGCCAGCAGCATCAAATTTGTCCTGAATCCAGTAAATGGTTTGTCTCTGGGGTTTAAGTCTCAAATGTTTCAACCTATTTTGTTTTAAGTTAAATTAGATTTTCAACGCCCATTTTCTTTCATCAGTATTTAAAGTAGATTTTCGACACCCATTTTCTTTTGAAATTAGATTTTCGACACCCATTTTCTTTCATCGGTATTTAAATTATTTGCTATTATGGGTCCTTTGAATTATGTGAAAAGAACACAGATAAAATTTAAAATAATATACCATAAACACCATTGTAATAATTTAACTGATACTCAAACCTATTCCACCGACTTTTGTGCACTCCTGTCAATTTTGGTGTACGAAGATTCAAAAACCCCATTCAGTTTTTGTTTGTCATATGTAACACTTTAGTCCCACTC
Organism: Ascarosepion bandense; assembly: GCA_037127315.1. Lineage (NCBI taxonomy): Eukaryota > Metazoa > Mollusca > Cephalopoda > Sepiida > Sepiidae > Ascarosepion > Ascarosepion bandense. Next base: position 1,100,917 of record JBBBDQ010001161.1, read on the forward strand.
ATGACTTGCATACAAGTCTAAATTTTGTGCAACTGCAAGGATCTTGGAACATAGCAACAGAAACTTTTGCTGATGCTTTTCGCTCCGTCTCATCGCTAGTCACTACAACCAATTTCAGGATTTCTGCTCCCATGCTGGCAAAAATGTCTCCCATTTGCTCAATTCTAGTCTACTCGCTCAAAGTTAGTATGAGGCACATTGACAGCTGTTAGGTAACTCTTCAGTTTGTCTTTATACCTGAGCCATGGTTATCTAACATTTCTTCATCCACTATCAAGCTGGCTATACAGGAGGACCTTAGATATTCTGTTATTCTTCATCTTGCAATATGACCAGCCCTGAAATAGTGTAACTGCATCAGGAAGGTTTCAATTCCACCAATATAGCATTTTGCAAGAAGATTGGCATTAGACACCCTATTGTCAAAAGTCCCATTATAAATAAATAGGTAGATGTAAATAAGAGAGGAGGAAATGGATGCTATCTTGTAATTGAGCATGGCCATAATGTAATGTCAATTTACCAACACAGGTATTTATACACTAGCAGTATAGCTCTGCGTTGCTTGGGTGTAATGAAAGCTTTAAAACTAATCCGTGGTCCTGGACATTGGCACGAAAGACTAAAAAGCAATAGTTGTTTTCAGTTAAAGCGAAACCGTAGACTGAAAGAAAAATGAATGGATGTCAGTCAAATTTTGATTTCCTGGTATTGATATCAAATAAGTTTTTTTTTTTTTTTGTCGTAAACTGAAATTTTGAAGGCTAAATAAGTCCTCTGAGTAAATGGTATCATGGCTGACACTAAGAAGTACAATTATATCTACTTAGAGCTAAACCCGAAGCAAAAACTAAAATAAAAGGGCTGAAAAAAAATACAAACACATACAGGCAGATAAACAGACACACAAACAAACATTGTGCCTTTTATTTTTATATATATATATATAATCGATTTTCTGCTCTATTGTAAGAACTGCAACCTTGAAACTTCTGAATATCATTTATTATGTCTTTGTCTATGTGTGTATCAAATTTGATTAAAATCAGACCACTCCTCCTACAACCCAAATTTTTTCGATTATTGATTTTCGATATTTATCGGAGGTACCTTGACACAAAACCTAGCTAAGAACAATCGCAGACACTTATAGTACAACTGTGTAAATTTTCAAGAAAATCGGTTCAGCCATTTCGGAGTCTATAGGTAAAGGACAGACAAACAGACAAAGTTCCATTTATAAATAATTTTAGATCTCGGAATCTTTGTGGTGTCATTGATCACTTTTGTCAGCTCACTAGGAGTGCTACTGGTGCCATGTAAGTTAGTTATTGGCAACTAAATTGGTTTCCTCACCAGGTTTTTCTGGTGAGGAGAATGGCTAGAGATCAGTCAGTCAGTTAAGTGCCATGATACACACTTGGCGATCATGTATCAAAAGAAGCATGACTGACTGGGCAGATTTTCCCACAGTATGTTGCCACTACTTTCTGCCATAGACAGTTTGCCAACTTAATTTGTCTTGCTATTTAACCCATAGCTGGAGGGAGAAGTGATATATTCATACCATTGCCAAGGGTATTTGCACATATGTGAATTCAACAAATTTAACTGGAATTTGAGCTCTGCTTTCTAATTTCTCATTCCAGGCCAATATCCTCTACACCACAATGCACAATCTAGAGATCAAGCAGGATTAAAAACAAAAGGTGGATTGATTGTTAGGAGATAAAAAAAAAAAAAAAAAATTCCCCACTTAAACATTATTTTTAGTGGTTACACGTGTTCTGGTAATTATCTCCATTTTGTTTTGTTTTTTGTTTAAGCAGTAAAATTAATAACTACTAGCCTAGATTAAAAAGTTCTGTTGAAGAAAAACTATACCTCCTGGCTGGAATTATACCTGTATTACCATTTCCATCAGTCAAGCCACTTCCATAGCCAAAATGTGCTGCTACTAGTTTTGGCATGAGAGAAAATTTTGATAGAACAAGGTTTTGAATTACCTTAGCACTCTGAAGGTGATTTTTTTTTTTTTTTTTTTTTTTTTTTTTTTCAGCAAGAAAAATGTTAGTCCTACAATGTAATTTGAATTTCTTGGTTATATAGTCTGACAACACAAAAAACAATCTTGACTGAAATTGAGAGCCAGACTACTTCAATTTCAAATATATAGAACTAATATAGAAAACACTATATTTTAAGGGGATTTCATATGCAGTAAAAGAAGTAATATTTGCAAATGATGCTAAATGTTATTCAGTACATTTGGCAGGCAATTTCACTTTTATATCCGCTTTTAATAGAATATAGTTTAGACGCCCTTAACTATACTGCAATACTTGACAATGTCTACAGACCCCCGACAAACAAACCTTTTTTTTTTCTTTTTTTTTTTTTACCAATTAAAAGGAAAGCCAATATCAATATTTTTCCGGACTTGGGCCTGCTATTTATTTTATTCTCAAGATGCAGCTGTTCACTCTTAGCTACTAAACCTTTAAAGATTACAGTAATATAAGAGTTATTAACTTAACTGCTAGGGTTAATTTTCATCTTCAGTGTTCACCACCTCGTGTTTATAATAGCCGGGGTACTGGTATGCATTTTTTTTTTTTTTTTTTTTTACCTAGTAAGTTCGTGGGTCAAGAAAATAAAATTTTCCAAAACTTTGTTGTCTGAAGCCTTATTGCATTTTCATCGCCAACTGTGATGTGTGATGAACAATCCCAGGCTAACAGTTCTATACAAAAATGACTATCCTGTTAAGTCCACCATGTGAGTAGTGTTCTTACTTCTCGTTTTTCTACATCAAGACTTTGACCATATTACACTTCCCCGAATCCACTTTGCACACTAATATTCATTTTACTATCCAGGAATCTTTAGAAGAAATGTATAGGTCAAATTGTCAATACATTCAGACTGACTTTTCAAGCATCATTTTCGCTCAAATATGCTACAACATTTCATAGAATCTATCATAACCCTGTTGAAATCTTATAGAGCCTTCTAAAGAACATCATCAATTTAAAAGTGAATTTTGAAATATGGATTTCGGGAAGCCTATTTAATATGAAGAAATACAATATTTCACAAAATCAACAGATGACTGATTTCTAAAACTAATTTTAGAACGTGGAGCATACATTTCATTTTAATATTGTCCCAAGAATATTTGTGCGTAAAAGAATATATAACTGTAACAATATTTAGTAGAACAGAAGTAATTAATTTTATTAATTATTTATTAACTATAATTAGAAAAATTATTTTTTAAACTGAAGAAATTACTATTATAGATCAGAAGGAAACATACTGAGAAGAATTTTTTTTTTATTCTCCGAATATGAGCAAAGGTAAAAGAAACAAAATGCAACAAGTTTTGTTTTCTTTGTTGTTATTCTAAACCTGAGAAGAGAAAGAAAGAAAAGAGAAATAAATTTGTTTTTTTTTTTATTTCCGAGGCTAGATAAAACAGAACAATAGACATTGATAATTTGATTAAGAACGTAAAAACAATCCAGATACCCTCGCCAAAGATTAACACTGGAAATTAAGAGAATCAAGCCCACCCACGAAAGGTGACAAGTGAAATGAAGGAATTATCTGGCTAGCATGAATTAGGAAACAAACTGATAAAATGTTTTTCTGTTATCACTGAAAGCTCTAAAAAATATGTGACTGAAAATACAGGTATTGGAAATGCAGATCCGGGAATTCTTATCTAGATGACAATGCAAACAGACCACCTGTGGTCGGTCTGTTTGGGTGGGGGGTAGTCATACAGACTTTTATGACAAGTTCAAAAGGTTAATAGTGATTGATTAAAAAAAAATCCCCAAAATTATGTTGTGAGAAAGAAAATTTGCCAGATAAGTCCAGCCCAGAAAAGGTGTATAGGAAGATGATGTCATAAGACAGAGAGGTATCCCATTGGTTCCATAAACCAGCGCCCTGAAAGGGGGGAGACGACCAGCAATTGATGTCATGGAAATAAGACTAATCCCATTGGGTAAAACCTGAAGCAACAAGTCGTAGCTAACCTCAGCATTATTGGTTGCCAAGAGAAGTGGGTAAATACCCAGCGTCCATCAGCCCCACACCATGGTATAGGCATAAATGCAGGGTCTTGAGTGATCAAAGTCAGTTGCAGTTGAAGTTCCAGTCGAGTATCCGGCCCAGAGACAAATGTCAGATAATTGCTATATGGTTAGGTGCCAACCATAGAGAAGCCTGTCGCCAATCAACCAACCAGAGTTAAAGACAAACAAGAAGTGATTTTGCAGACAAGGTTTTAGAAATTGCCAGCCGAACAGAATTAAAGAGCAGAGTGATCCAGCCTGGAACAAAAAAATCCACCTCGATTCTGAAGACGAACCGTGCCAACTTACCAACGCTTCAGCAATTTCCACAACATACCGGAGAAAAAGAACCGAAGTCGACTAGATTTGCTGCGAACTTCAAATTCTGTTTCGAGCAAAGCACTGTGGCTGGTCAGATTTCTCAATTATTGCTTAGGAAGATACTTCGATTTACTTCAGAGACTTCCATTTCGTTACCAGCTTGATAAGAGTAGGGATTGGGAAATATCCGAATGACTATTATGTGAATTATTTTTTGTATATAAAGACTTTCTTTTATAACACTTCAGATGTTGGTCCTTTTTTTTTTTTTTTGTGCCATATTTCATTATCCAATTGTGTGCACACTTCCCGGTTTGGTTTAGTTTAGCAGAGAGATGGCTAGTGGAAAACTCATGTGACTGCCTTGGGATCAATCAACACAACATGGGACAAGGAAGATCATCATGAAAGAGTCAATCTAAGACCAGGTATCTGGATTGAAACCAACAGCGACCAACCCGGCAAAGTGTCATATAACAATCAACTAGAATTGAAATTTGGAGAACCAAGTTCCAATTCCGGTTAAGTTCAATATATGCATAAATGAATGTAATGAACTTAACTGTTATTCAAACTCTACTGATTTCTCTATTCCAAGCCATTGTCTGTTATGCTAAAGCATTTGGCATTCCAAATGGCTACTCATCTAGGTATTGACCAAGCTTAAAGTGGCTTAACTTCAACATAATATCACCCTGAGCCTTTAAATAGCAAGAAAAAGTTTCATACCAAACGGGTTTAAAAAAAAATAAATATTTTTAAAGTAGTTTATTATGTTAGTTTTTCATTATATAGAAAACTAAGTTCAATTCCAAACCAGAGAATGGGCAGACAACTGGCACCTCATAACCCAAGAAAGCAGAGGAAGGAAAACCCTGATTTTTTAAACCTCCACTGCCTTGCGATCATATGCATCCACTGTAACCACTAAATTGCCACAACATAAAATTTGTATGTTTTAGCTTGTTTACTCCAGTAGTAAACTGGGATGTGCATTGTGGTGCAGTGGATATCAGCTCGGAACGAGAAACCGGGGAGCCGAGTTCAAATTCCAGTTGAATTCATTGCATTCACTTACGCGCAAATACCCTTGGGAAAGGTATTAATCCGACTCTTCCTTCCAGTTATGGGTTAAATAACAAGACAGATTGGGTTCTATAGCCTTGGCTGGCAACCAATCTACTGCAGAAAGCAATGGCAATCTACTGCGGGATAATCTTCTGCCCAGTCTCTTTCGAGACTCTTCCTTCCAGTTATGGGTTAAATAACAAGACAGATTGGGTTCTATAGCCTTGGCTGGCAACGAATCTACTGGAGAAAGCAATGGCAATCTACTGCGGAATAATCTGCCCAGTCTCTTTCGAGACATGACTGACTGGGCAGAAGATTATCCCGTATGGCACTTAACTGACTCCAGTAGTGGATGGTTTCTTTTGCATTGTCAAATACACACAAGGAAAATAACCAATACAGATGAACAACAAACACCAACTATGTTTAATAAAGGGCAAAAATAATGCAAGGAAACATTTGTGGAAAGGTGTATGCAATATGACAATGGTGTGGTTGTCTGAAATCACAAATATATTATCTGATTCTTTTACTTTCTTTGTCATATATGGGAGTGTTATTCAGCTACAAACTTTGACTAAAAATTGCAATCTTCTATTTCCAAGTTATGTTCATTTCTTATGTAACACCCCACTGTCTGTCCTAACAATTTCTCCGGCGGCCGTTCTCCATGCTGTGATGTTGCCAGGAGTTTGTTGAAAATGTCGGCCGAACAGCTGGGGGTACAAGATTGACTATAAGGAACGAACTTCCACAACTTGGATGAGTTGAAAGGATTCTTTATTCGTTTAGAGTTAGCCTTTTCGGTTGGGGCAGGCAAATGTGACACACAGCTCTAACTCTAATTAATGGAGATCAACAAACCCAAACTGAATGAAACAAGACGAACGGAGATCCTTACTTCAAGCTCGCGCCCGGCGGGACTCTCAACTCTCTAACTCGTCTTCACTCCTGAAAAAATACCTGAATTTATTTAAAATTGACCAGAAATCCGGAAATGCTTTAGACCACCGGTGACAAACACCGGCGACTGTAAGTCTGAAATTTCAGTTATCTTTTTTTTTTTATGTTAATAAGGCTTCCGCCAGAAAAGGCTTAATGTGTGGTCAAGATAGTAAAGGACAGCCTTTGACCGGGTCATCGGAAACCCCCCTGCTGAACTTATCTCATTAAATCACTGAGTCAAACATTTACCGGAGGACAATTTTCCTCATAAAAGAAAAAGCGTTTATTTATTTATTTTTTTCCTCTTCTTTTTCACTTTTGTTAGATATGTTTTTAAACTATTTTCTATTCTAATCTATTTTCTATTCTAATCTATTTTCTATTCTAATCTATTTTCTATTCTAATCTATTTTCTATTCTAATCTATTTTCTATTCTAATCTATTTTCTATTCTAATCTATTTTCTATTTATTTTAATCTATTTTCTATTCTAATCTATTTTCTATTCTAATCTATTTTCTATTTTAATCTATTTTCTATTCTAATCTATTTTCTATTCTAATCTATTTTCTATTCTAATCTATTTTCTATTTTTCTATTTTAATCTATTTTCTATTTTAATCTATTATAATAAAATACATATATGTCTAGTTATCGTGTCACACTTATTTGCAGTTTTTTTTTTATAAAGTTACCTTTCAGTTGTAAAATTCAACATTGAGTTGACTGAAGCATTCTCAGTTTTTCCGAGCTGGAAAAATTATAAAAGTATTTATATTCCATGTTTATCAATTGCTGATCGGTGTTGCTTTTTCGTTTGTAACTAGTCAATCGAATAAATATTCCTATGGCATGGGATCAATGTGGATAAAATATTTGGTCTCTTTATTTTGTAACCTCCAAATCTGTTGGTGAAATGATACAGGAGTCAGCAATCCAACTTAACTCTTAATGAGATTTTGATACACGATTTGATCTCTTTTGTGAAGCAATCTCCAAATTTGATAACGTGAGAAGAAACTTCCATCTTTTGAGATCAACTGGTTAAATGCATTTCTCATACACAATTCTTCATATTAGGTCGTGTGACTCCACATGTGTGATGTGCTATTTTTAACCATCAGCTGATCCTGTTTCCATGAGTTGTTTAACTTAACATGAATTAGCTTAACTGTTGATTTTGTAAGGTTATCAGAGAGGGCGGGAAAAAAAGAGTGATAGTTTATGGACAGTATAATTTTAATGCTGTAGGGGTTATGGGTGAATACATGATAACGTAATACTTTGCATGAAAAAGCTATGGAAGTAAATCTACTCAGTAAAATCCCGGTGTGTTGGCTGTCAAAACAAACAAATTTCTAGCAGCCAAGCTGGCCCCAAATGTAATGTCCTGTATTCCTTTGAATCTTGTCAGTACAACTGAGGAGCAGGACATATAATCTGGATAGTGTACAGCCTCCATATACAAGGTCTGATCAAAAACTATCAGGACTGTTAATATTGCAATGGAGTTAAAGTATGCAGTGACCTTGAACTCAGTCACACATTCACACTAAGTTTTAAGAAGCTCATTTCTCTTGTTTATAGCAGTGCTTGTATGGAAAGTGTGTATAGTCTTCACACCACATCTTAGAGGTTCCATCAGTGATTACAGCTTGTGAAGCAGTTTCTGGCCTAGGGCAACATTCCCCAGGTTTGACAACAGCCATATTCTCCATATCTTACCCCTTGTTACTTTTTCCTCATCAAAAAAATTGGAGTAGATAGACTAAACTATCGCCCGGTTCACACTCCACCCACGTCTATTGAACAGGTGAAGAGGCTCATCCCTTATTCCCTGTTTAGGATGTGGTTTCCGGCTTTCTCTTTTCCAATCTTTTCACTCTTATTTAGCCTCCTGCGCTTCAGTGACGTTACCGCCTTGCTTGGGGTGATATGATTAAAAAAAAATCAGATCCCACTTGAAAAGAACCAGATTTGATGACATCATTGATATCCAAGAGAATCTGACAAGGCAGCTGTTTATCTCAAAAACAGTAGATCCAGGAATGCTTCCATCAATAGAGACAACACAGTGTGTGGATTTAAAGGGAGACTACTTTGAACAGGATTAATTGCTAAATTGATAGGTTAATTTATTTATTTGAACATTATTTTTAATAGTCATATTTGAATCGATTCTGTTTTTAATTAAACAGTATATTTATGTATATCTACTGGACTGAATGTTTTTAAGAAATTTGGTTAGGAAAATATGCAGGCTAGTAGATATATATATATAAATACACTATTTTTAATTAAACAGTATATCTTAAATGTTCAAATAAATTAGAATATGTCAGTTGTTAATCCATTTCATAAATCTCCTGAACTTTCTGTAAGATTAACCCTCTAGGGCCATTCATATCATATTTGATACAGTATGAAAACAAGCCTTGAAAGAAATATTTTCCTGAAAAATTTTTTAAGAGAAATATTTTATAAATTTCAAATGAAAGCAGTACTGACTGCTCAGTCAATGAATACCAAATGTTTCCTTATAGGGAAATACCAAATGTTTCCTTATAGGGAAATACTGTATCAAATATGATACGAATGGCCCTAGAGGGTTAAATACTCTTTCAGCGCAAACATGAATTTTACTAGGAATTGGAAATTTGTGTTTATAAGGCTTGATTCAACTTCATTTAGACAGTGAAATCATTTGTGGTTCAACGGTCTAAGACACAAGATTTAAAATAATGTTCAAACAAATGTACCACTCCAACGGTCCGTCCTAACAATTTCCTCCGGCGGCCGTTCTCCACGCTGTGATGTTGCCGGAAATTTGTTGAAAATGTCGGCCGGACAGCTGGGGGTACAAGATTGACTATAAGGAACGAACTTCCACAATTTGGATGAGTTGAAAAGGAAGCTTTATTCGTTTAGAGTTAGCCTTGTCTGTTGGGGCAGGCGAATGTGACACACAGTTCTAACTCCAATTAATGGAGATCAACAAACCCGAACTGAACAAAACAAGACGAACGGAGATCCTTCAAGCTCGCACCCGGCTGACTCCCTTCACTTAACTCGTCTTAACTTAACTGTCTGACTCGGAAAAAATACCTGAATTTATCCAAAATTGACCGGAAATCCGGAAATGCTTTAGACCACCGGTGACAAACACCGGCGACTGTAAGTCTGAAATTTCAGTTATCTTTTTTTTTATCTTAATAAGGCTTCCGCCGGAAAAGGCTTAATGTGTGGTCCAGATACAGTAAAGGACAGCCTTTGACCGGGTCATCGAAAACCTACCCGCTGACCTTTATCACTGAGTCAAATATTTACCGGAGGACAATTTTCCTCATAAAAGAAAAAGCGTTTATTTATTTTTTTCCTCTTCTTTTTCACTTTTGTTAAATATGTTTTTAAACTATTTTCTATTCTAATCTATTTTCTATTTTAATCTATTATAATAAAATACATATATGTCTAGTTATCGTGTCACACAAATAAGAAATAACAAATAGGTTGTCAATGCATTTCATAAATCTCCAGATCAATTTTGCAAAATTAATATGTGTTATAGTTTTCTTTTTATAGCACGAATCCCAATACTCTTGATCAAACCATAAACCATCGCCCAGACTGCACCTTGGAGAGATCACTCCAGTCTCGCCACCAAAGGACAAAATTTTGGCCAAAGTGGGAACGACCTTTATTTTACAACATTCCTACTCTCTGTATAAAAATTATATTTTAACTTTTTAGATTATGAAGAAAAATGGAAATAAAGTTAATATTTCTTAACAGAAACTACTTTTAAGTGTTCCATACTCAGCGGAATTCTGTATTTTTGCTTTTAAGTTGTCATCATTTTTCATCGTTTTTTTGGCTTATGTGTGTGTGTTTCTTTTTCTTTTCTTTTTTCAGCTTAATTTTCAAGCAAATACTTCCGGGAAATGGACTATATCAAATCAGTTGCTTTATCTACTGCAAGGAAAGTTGGTTTGTTTTATTGTGCCAGAAAATTTTTATTTTCAGAATCCATCTTGCATAGTTATAAATCTACCATTCATCCATGCATTGAATGCTGTTGCCATATTTTGTTTGGTGCTCCTGCTGTACCACTTAAGATTCTTGATTAAATCAAAATGGTCTGTAATGCTATAGATCTTGACCTGACATCTCAAATTTGTACAAATATTTTCATGGTAACTGCTCTGATGAGCTCCCCCCCCCCACCACCACCAGTGCCTTGACTACATGAAATGTCCTGCTAGATTAGCAAATAGGTCTCACTATTTTACTGTTGAACTAGCTAGATGCAACTGTCACTTCTATTCTAATAGTTTCTTTTCTATCACTTCCTACCTGAAAAAAAGGTTTACATCAATTACTGATATCTGCTGATGCTCACAAATGAAAACATCAGTTCATGATGAAGCCCACCCCCATTTCAGGGTCAAATGAAATATCTCATACAGGGTGGAAAACTGATCAAAATTTGAAACAGTTGAGAAAAAAATAAAATGATGATCCCAAAATATGAGGTAAGTAAAATGTTTATATTTGTACAAGTCTATTATTTTCTTTTTTCAAATGCTCTACTTTTGTTGAGATATTTCGAAGCCTGTAACTGCTAACTTAATTTTCATGTTTGGTTTGTAAACAAAGTAATTTCTAAGAAATTAATATATTTTATTTATAATCCAACATCTAAATCTAAACTTATTTATAAATGGAACTTTGTCTGTGTGTGTGTGTGTCCATTACCTGTAGACTCCGAAACGGCTGAACCGATTTTCTTGAAAATTTACACAGTTATACTATAAGCGTCTGTGAGTGTTCTTAGCTAGGTTTTGTATCGAGGTACCCCCGATAAATATAAAAAATTGATAATCGAAAAAATTGGGTTATAGAAGGAGTGATCCGATTTTAATCAAATTTGATACACTTGTAGACAAAGACATAAGAAATGATATTCAGAAGTTTCAAGGTTGCAGTTCTTTCAATAGTGCAGAAAATCGATAATATATATATATATATATATATATATATATATATATATATATAAAAGGCAAGATGTTTGTATGTGTGTTTGTCTGTTTATCTGTATGTCCTTTATACAAATCCACAATTTTTATCCGATTCTCATCAAAATTCACACAAATATTCATAGGCTGAGTCTGAGCTCCAGGACCATGAATTAGTTTTAAAGCTTTAATTACACCCGAGCAACGCCGGGCTATACTGCTAGTTATTCTATAATGCATGCACTTGTTTTAGTAGACTTCTTTTTAATTATTATTAAACAGTGGAATTGTCATCTATTAGGAGCATTTTAAAGAAGAAATTGTCCATTTCATGCATGATAGAACCATAGTTGAAGACTAAATATTCTTAAAAGTAACCTTGTACCTTTATATACAGCTTGTATTTTAATTTCCTGAATATTTACCTTTTAGTTTGCTCTTTTTTCTTTTTTCTTTCCTCCTTTCTTTTTTATTTTCTTATTTTTCTTTTCCTTTTTCATTTGCTTGTTTGCAAAATACCATTAGTTTGATACAAAGATATAGTGCTTCTGGAAGCCTCTAGTCCTTGATGTTTCCAATATAAGCGTTGTTATATATCTTTAAATGCAAACCTGGGAAGTCGAAGCATAAAACATGTTTATTAAGTTAAACGATTTAGTCGTCTGAAACACCATGATCAGCTTTGTCAAGCTCTGAAGCAGACACACCATCAAAATCCTACTTCAACAATTTTCATCTGTCAGTGTGGCTTTATCACTCGCAGCAAGGCTGGGCTAGTATTGCACCCTAGGAAGCACAAATGAAATGTCTTCCCCTTACCAGTATTTTATTTTCTTCACAATTACACAAAGCAAGCATGCATAGATGTAGGACGAAAGGCACCATCCACTGCTGCCCCTCATTGATCATTCACAATAAAGAAATCTACTATATATATATGTGTGTGTGTGTGTGTGTATATATATATATATATATGTATATATATATATATATATATATATATATATATATATATGTAAACCATAAAGGCATCTGATCGAGAGATTGATGGTTTTGAGGAGCATGGCACCACTTTTTAATTGCTTTTGTTCCCAAGTCTACCCTGATCCAAAGTGGTAGCACCTGTCAGGGTCCCAGTTGTGGGTAAATAGTGTAAAGTATGACATTAAACTGCTAAGGCTTGGTAAGAGTCTTGAGCTTTGGATGGCAACTTGTCTGAGAAAAGGAAATCACTGAAATAAAAACCTTTACATTTAATCTGTTTTAGAAATGGATAGTCTAAACTTCTTAATCTTGGTAGGCAATCTTCCTAGAGATGGTGTCTCAATAAAATCATTGAATTTCCAGTTCCCTTAATTTGGTGGTGTTAGTAAGGGTATACAGCTGTAAAACTCACTCAGATATTTCATGTTGGTTTAATTTAACCGCCTGCAGTCTCTCTCCCACCGGCGAGACGTGGCTTCGCTGTGTCTCTTCTATAAATACTTTCACGGCTTCTGCTCCGATGAACTTAGATCACTGGTGCCTCCTAAATACGAATTTGCACGAGATACTAGATTAGCAACTAGATCCCACCCTTTTACAGTGAAACCGATAAAATGCAGCCGTAACTTCTACTCCAACAGTTTCTTTCCTCGCACTTCCCGACTGTGGAATTCTCTTCCAAACGATTGCTTCCCCGACGGCTACAATCTCCAGGAGTTTAAATGTAAGGTCAATAGACACCTCCTAACACACTAACCTGCTCCCATTCTATCAAGCACTCTTCCCATCTGCCCGACACTCATCCTCGCTATCCTTACTCATCTATCACCTTTCTCCTGACATTCCCTATGTCTATCCACTCCTTCTCTTTACCTTCCCCTATGTAGCCCCATGCGCAATAGTGGCAGTGGAATGCCTTGCTTGGGGTGAGATGATTAAAAAAAAAAAAAAAAAAAAAAAAAAATTACGTATGATAGATGGGCCATGTAAATCATGGACCCAGTTAATCAAAGACGAATTAAGGAAGTTGAAATTACATCCAGACCTTACACAAAACTGGGCAGCCTGGAAAAGATCAGCAAGAAAACCCCCGTTTAACCCATGCTATCATAGAAACAGACATTAAATGTTGATGATGATAATATATACAAACAACTGTTGTGTATGTGTGTGTGTTAATAGTTGTAACCTATAAGGTTACTGCATGAGTAATAATTCAAAATGAAGATTGGAAATAAATAGTAATATTTATAATATCATCAAATACAAGACTTGCAAGCTGTGTAAAGTAAATAACCACTGCTAGACTGTAAGGAAACACTACTTACTCAATAGAGTTAAACGTATTATATAAGAATTGGGATATACCCATTATCTAATCTAAACTTATTTATAAATGGAACTTTGTCTCTGTGCGTGTGTGTGTGTGTCTGTTACCTATAGACTCCGAAATGGCTGAACTGATTTTCTTGAAAATTTACACAGTTATACTATAAGCATCTGCGAGTGTTCTTAGCTAGGTTTTGTGTCGAGGTACCCCCGATAAATATATCCTTGTTGAATTTTATGTTACAACACTTGTTCAGAGATTATATTGGTAACTTTTTTCCTGTGAGTTTCGCATACACTTTTTTGTGAATGTTGTGTTCGACCAAAACCTTTGTCACAAAAATTTGGTTTTGATGATCTTTTTCTTGAGGTCAGCCCAAAATTATTGTCACCAAAAATATTTGGTGCCAAAATGTTTGTCACCAAAACTTTGTCACAAAAGTCTTCTTCAGCCAAATGTTGTATTTGGCCAAATTTCTGTTGTCAAATCTTCAATGCCAAAATTCTGACAGCAAAATCTTTGTCACCAAAATATTCTAACCTAAAAGGTTACTGCATGAGTAATAACCCAAACGGAGGTTAGAAATAAATAGTAATGTTGATAATATCATCAAATACAAGACTCACAAACTGCATGAAATAAATAACCACTGCTAGTAGAGAAGTGCCAGACAGTAAGAAACATCAATCTCTCTCAATAGTCCAATGTTTTATATAAGAATTGAGACATACTCATTACTGTCCATAGTTACATACATGACAATCTTTTTATAAGCAAACCACTGAAAAAAAACAACAATCTTGACACTAAGCATCATCACAACTCAGCACTATATATATATATATATATATATATATATATAAATTAAATATATATATATATATATATATATATTATATATTCATAAATTATAACATGGATATGTTACAATATCACTACAAAAGTAGCCATTTTATTTCAACACTTTTGTGTCTTTTCAAGTGATGTGATGGTTCTTAAATGAATGGTTTAAAAATCTGAAAACGAGCGTGGCCCCTTTAATCAGGGAGGTATTATTGTATATGGCTACTTTTGTAGTGATATTGTAACATATCCATGTTATAATTTATGAATAAATAATATTATTAGCTCTACTTTTGTATTGAGCACCTTTTTAAAAATAGTGTTTCTTTGGACAAGGAATATTATTTCAACAATACTTGGGTATATATATATATATATACACACACACACAAAGACAAGTGGTTTCCTTGAAAACAACCAACAAGAAAGATATTCATTTTTTATTTACTTTTTTCCTGTATTCAAACATTTGCTGAAGATAATATAAAAACAAGAGCTTTGAAAGAACAATCCATTTCAAAAACATAAAATAAATTATATTACAGTCAAAACATGAGGAAAAAAATAACATCGGAAACATGTTGAGAATGGCCAGTGAAGTGGCTAAAAGTGCCTGAAAAATAATAATTACAAAACATTTTTACATTCCTTATCTCCAACAAAAAGGAAACATGTTTGAATACTGGAAAAAATTAAATCAAAGATTAATAAAACCTGACTTGTCATTCGTTTTCAACGAAATATGCTTAAAAGAAAGGTTGCAACCCAAATATATATAATTATCATCATTTAATGTCTACTTCCATGCTAGCATGGGTTGGGTGGGATTTTCTTGATAGCTTTGTAATTAAACCATCATGAAATATTAGAGCAAGTTTTACAGCTGTATGCCCTTGCTAACACCAACCAGTTTAAAAGACTAGAAATTGTGTTTTTATCAAGACACCATCTCTAAAAAGATTACCTCCTAAGATTAGAGAGTTCTATTTTACAAAGAGTAGGTGTAGAGGTTTTTATTTCAGAGATTTCTTCCCCTTATACAAGTTGCTATCCAAACATAAAAACTCTTACCTGGCCTAACTTTGTCGTTTTCTCTTAAATGACTCCACTTTGGGGATTAACTACTTTCCTATAGCTGGGGCCCTAACAAGTGATAATACCACCCTAGCTCAGGGTGGACCTGGGAACAACAGCAATTATGAGGTGGTTCCATGCTCTTCAAAACCTCCCGATTAAAGGCTTTGCCGCCAGATGTTATCGTCTTACCCAGACTGTTGTACAGCCTTCTGATGTTCATATGGTCAATGCCAAGTAACTGCCTCACACCATTAATTTTAAGATTTTTTTCCACTAATCTGGACTTTATAAGGACCTATCACCTGCTTTCTTAATTTTCAACTATTCATGATGACCCAACTCAATAGCTTTGTGTTTTATTACAATTTTTTAATACATAGGCATTTTAATTCTTTGGGGTCAGATTAGTTATTTATTCATTAGTCATTTTCCAACCACACCATTTATTGACCTCACTCCCATTTATTAGTTTTCTTTTTTTTTTTTTATAACCCCCACTTCATTCATTATATTTTTTCACTCTCCCATTTATTATGACCCCCCCCCCCCACTTTTAATTGGTACTTGATGCTACCTTCAGTAATTTAGCTCTGCTTGCACTTTAAAGTGTGAACCTTACTTAGCTTTGAATTTAACTACAGGTTAGTTATAATTGGTTAATGATACTGGGAAGAAAATATTCATTAGTTTACAGTGTTGACATTAAATTTTGCATTGTAAAAATTCATGCGGAAAATTTAACGCTCTGTTACTTTCTAGATGCAATAGTCTCTTCTGTTCATTTCTCATTCGAGAGATGATGGAAGAGCCAAGCAACAGTTAATTTAAGAAAGTGGTCATTGGTATCCAAGTAGGCAGTTCCCAGGAACACCTAGGACACACTGCACCCATGCCATGCTAAAATTTTAGCTAATGGTTCCAACTCAAAACATATATATATATATATATATATATACACACAATAGAATAAATAAAGAACAAGGTAGGAACCATGTCCCAATGTTTCACTTTTATTAAAGCTTCTGAGATTGGGTTAAAGATGCAAAATGAAAAAAATTTACAAAGTGACAGTATACTGGAATGTTGTTTGGGGTTAATTCTTATTAATTAGATATCTTATTGGTTAGATATGTGTCAGGTGTATTGAAGCAATAGTCAATTATTTTTAAATGTATGTGTGCGGAAAATTTTTGTATGTATCTAAATCTAAATCTAAACTTATTTATAAATGGAACTTTGTGTGTGTGTGTGTATCCGTTACCTATAGACTCCGAAACGGCTGAACCAGTTTTCTTGAAAATTTACACAGTTGTACTATAAGCATCTGCAAGTGTTCTTAGCTAGGTTTTGTGTACCCCTGATAAATATTGAAAATCGATAATCAAAAAAAAATCGGGTTATAAAAGGAGTGGTCCGATTTTAATCAAATTTGATACACTCATAGACAAAGACATAAGAAACGATATTCAGAAGTTTCAAGGTTGCAGTTCTTACAATAATGCAGAAAATTTGATATTGATATCAGGAAATCAAAATTTGACTTACATCGACTCATTTTTCTTTCAGTCTACGGTTTCGCTTTAACTGGAAACAACTATTGCTTTTTAGTCTTTCGTGTCAACGTCCAAAGTGTCTGAGCTCCAGGACCATGGATTAGTTTTAAAGCTTTCATTACACCCGAGCAACACCAGGCTATACTACTAGTACACATTAAAATAAGCTTGAGTGGTGGTGGTGTACTGAATAAAAGACTTTAGCATTTAATCTTGTAAGAAAAACACAAACAAGAAGGTAAAAAATTAAAACACATTTTCTCATTAGAATTGTCTTTATTACATCAATATTTCAATATAGATAAATGAATCCTTTGTAAATAAGTCTTGTATGTTACAAAATTCATATAAAAAAAAAATATGCTCACCCCATTCCCACCCCCACCCAATGTAGCTGAAAAGATAATTTTTACATTGGTCATATATCATTTTTATATATACACAGACAAGGCAGAAATTTTACCTTGGAGTAATACTATATTTTAATGATGACATTATTTTGAATCCACAAATATTATGTTAAAATTGGAAGATAAAATATTTGTATGAACAATTTTGATGGAGTAGAAAAAATATTTTTTTAATAAAATGTTTAGAAGAGAACAGATTTTTAAAACTAAGATATCGCCCGGTTCACACTCCACCCACGTTTATTGAACGGGTGAAGAGGCTCATCCCTTGTTTCCTGTTAAGGATGTGGTTTCCGGCTTTCTCTTTTCCAATCTTTTACTCATTTCTATTCTTTTCCTCTTTTTTTTTTCTCAATTGGAGTAGATAGACTAAATTATCGCCCGGTTCACACTCCACCCACGTCTACTGAACGGGTGAAGAGGCTTATCCCTTGTTTCCTGTTTAGGATGTGGTTTCCGGCTTTCTCTTTTCCAATCTTTTCACTCTTACGTCGCCCCAGGGTGATATGATTAAAAAAAAAAAAGTTTTAAAATAACTGAACCAATTAATAGTGTTTAACCCCTTAGCTTTTGATACACCAAAACCTGCCCTGCAAATATCAGATCTCAGTGTTTAACCATCCCATGTATATTCTGCCATAATATCTGATGACATCATTACAGATAAGACAGAAAGTCATACAAACAGTGAGATGTTGAGAGCTGATATTTATGGGGGCAGGTTTGGGTGTGTTGAAGGCTAAGGAGTTAAATGTCTCTGTTTCAAATTCACCACGCTTACTTAATGACTTCAGAATGACAGCCTGGAAGTTGCATTAAAGAAGCAACAGAAATTAAAGATGAAAAAATATACGATAATAATCTTAACCGAGTTGTTAAAAATGTTGACAAAAATAGGAATAATGGCCAATGGGGATTGGAATTCTGTTTTGATCTATGTGGTTTGAGTGATTTTCAGTCCTGTAAAGATTGTAACCCACCTTCTTCAGGCTTATTAATTAACCCCCTACTCACCAACTACCGAAAGTTGAATCCATTGTATTCACTTACGCGCAAATACTCTTGGGAAAGGTGTTAATCCGTCTCTTCCTTCCAGTTATGGGTTAAAGAGCAGGACAGATTGGGTTCTATAGCCTTGGTCGGCAACCAGTCTACCACAGAAAGCAATGGCAACCTACTGCGGGATAATCTTCTGCCCAGTCAGTCATGTCTCTTTCGAGACATGATCGCCCAAGCGTGTATCACGTATGGCACTTAACTGACTCACCAACTTCTAATCTCAGACTATTCGTACTCACTCCTTCTGACACAGTAGTGGCCTAACAGGCAAAGGGAGGTTTTTCCCTGCTACAAAAAAAAAAAAAAAGCAATTCTATCCTTCCATTTGATCTTAAAAACTAAGTTCATTATTCATTTCTTCCACCCCGGAGCTCAAACAGAAAATTGTTTAAGTTTTATTTGCATGCTTTTAATATGATGCATGCTAAAAGAATGTATTCCAATCAGTCAGTTGAGTGCCATATGTGATATATGCTTGGTTGATCATGTCTCTTTCAATCCATGACTAACTAGACAGAAGATTTTCCCACGGTAGGTTGCTATTTCTTTCTGTGGTAGACTGGTTGCCAACCAAGGCTATAGAACTCAATCTGCTCTGCTATTTAACTCATAGATGGAGGGAGAAGAGCTGGATTCATACCTTTCCCAAGGTTATTTGCATGTAAGTGAATGCAACAAATTTGACTGGAATTTGAACTTGCTCTTTGATTTCTCGAGCTGGTATCAATTGCTCCACATGAAGTCAGTCAGTCAGTTAAGTGCCATACGTGATACACGCTTGGGCGATCATGTCTCGAAAAAAAAACAAGACTGACTGGGCAGAAGATTATCCCACAGTAGGTTGCCATTGCTTTCTGCAGTAGACTGGTTGCTGACCAAGGCTATAGAACCCAATCTGTTCTGTTATTTAACCCATAACTGGAAGGAAGAGATGGATTAATACCTTTCCCAGGGGTATTTGCGCGTAAGTGAATGCAATGAATTCAGCTGGAATTCGAACTCGGCTCCCCGATTTCTCATTCCAAGTCGATATCCAATGCACCACTACGCACACAAAGTATGTTGTTTAAATAGTGGGACATTGTTCTATTTTTTTATTATTTCTAGAATTACCAAATCCTATTACTTTATAAAATTTGTTTTTTTTTTAAACATAATACTAGTAAAACTGAAGGCAAATATAATAAAGTGAGTATTTCAGACATTTTTATAATCCTTTTTACTGTTGAAGTAGTCAAATGTAACTGCCACTTCTACTGTTTCTTTTCTCATACTTCCCACTTGTGGCACTCCCTACTGTTTGCTTGCTTCCCTGATGATAGCTACAATCTCCAAGTTTAAATGCAATGTCAATTGACATCTTCTATCTCCTTGATTCCCATCCTTCTCTTATCCTTTCTTCGATATCCCCTGTACCTTGTTTTTTTTCTCTCACTGTAACCTTCTGCACATAAGTAGCAGTCTTGCATTGTTTAGGGTGAAACAATTATAAAAAAATAATGTTGTATAAGTTTTCTATGTTCAACACTGACTTTGTTCATAAAAGTCTTGGAGATGACGTTAGGTGTCACAGTAGTAGATCTTGAAAAATGTTTAAATTTTAAATTTCTTACCCATGAAATCATTTTCTGACAAAAAATTTTCCCATAAAAGTACTTATTAGGTTTTGGGGGAAAAAAGCCCCTTTTTTCATTATTTAGAACCGGAGAATAAATAGAAGTAAATATATTTTGACTTCACCAAGGATTTAAGTTAAATCTCATCTGAAGTTAGTTACTTTATTCTGTGAAAATTTGAAAGAAATTGGCCATGACATTTTTGACAAAAGATAATAGAAAATAGAGAATTTCATTTGAAAACATTTTGTGAAAATTACTTCTTAAAAACTTGAATAGTTTATTTCCATGATTTGTTTATTTAGATCATGATGCTTATTTTTTTATTAGGTCATGTGAAGTGATGGTGCTTTTTTTATTAGGTCCTGTGAAGTGATGACACTTTTTTATTAGGTTCTATGAAGTGATGATGCTTTTTTTATTAGGTCATGTGAAGTGATGACATTTTTTTTATTAGGTCCTATGAAGTGATGATGCTTTTTTTATTAGGTCATGTGAAGTGATGACATTTTTTTTATTAGGTCCTATGAAGTGATGATGCTTTTTTTATTAGGTCCTGTGAAGTGATGACACTTTTTTATTAGGTTCTATGAAGTGATGATGCTTTTTTTATTAGGTCATGTGAAGTGATGACATTTTTTTTATTAGGTCCTGTGAAGTGATGACACTTTTTTATTAGGTTCTATGAAGTGATGATGCTTTTTTTTATTAGGTCATGTGAAGTGATGACATTTTTTTTATTAGGTCCTGTGAAGTGATGACACTTTTTTATTAGGTTCTATGAAGTGATGATGCTTTTTTTATTAGGTCATGTGAAGTGATGACATTTTTTTTATTAGGTCCTATGAAGTGATGATGCTTTTTTTATTAGGTCATGTGAAGTGATGATGCTTTTTTTTATTAGGTCATGTGAAGTGATGACATTTTTTTTATTAGGTCCTATGAAGTGATGATGCTTTTTTTATTAGGTCATGTAAAGTGATGACACTTTTTTATTAGGTCCTGTGAAGTGATGACGCTTTTTTATTAGGTCATGTGAAGTGATGATTTGTTTTATTTCCATTCATGTTTAGTTTTGTTGTTTTGATTAGTCCAATTTACAATTGAAGTTTTAAGTCAAATGTTGTTTAAAGTAGTTACATTTATAAATAAAATGTTTGGCATATTTTATTAAATGACTCACCTTCTGGAAAACTGAAGAGTTGAAATAAAACTTTTATAGTTGTTCAAATAATTTACCTTAAAGATAATTATTTAGATGTACAAGAAAGATTTGAGAGACGTACATGTCTGAACATACAATCTCATCTAGAGTTCATTTACAGGAAGATTAAGTGATCCAATGCCCAAAATTTATTTATTATATTTCTGAATGTTCAAGCTTTTAAATAGATAGTGATCAAATTAGTTAAAAAAATAATTTTCTTAAGTTTATTTTTTATCATAGGGTGTTATTTGTTTAGCATATTATTATAGAATATTAAATAAAGACATTTTTTTTTGTTTCGTCATATTTCATATATATCTAATTGTAATGTAGACAATTTTCTCAACTCACAGATCACATATGATAGTTATGCATTTTTCTGGTCGGTCATACTTGGACAGGAGATCATATATTTAAGTAGCAAATGAGATGACTAAACATATTTTTATATACCAAGAAACGGTATTGGGGAAATTGTATGACAATGGATGAAAAGTTGACTTGTGATGTGTTCCATCCTTCAGGACTTCAAACTAAATTTGTTATGTTGGTAATACTACACATGCACGTGACAGAGGAGTGCTGGGAATTTTTAGAATTTTTTTTTTATCTAGCTGAATTCATTTAGAGTTTTTTCTATCCATCCCTTTTGTAAGTAGGTATTCCAAACTGTGATCTTAAAAGATCTGCCAGGAATGGTGAAATTAGTTGCCCACCATAATGAGACTGACAACGATTTTGACCCAAAAATGATACTCTGATCAAAGAAGAAAAGAATTCAATACAACATAAACGTCTAGAAAGAGTGCCTTAGTTAAAAGGTCATCCACAGTAAATTTGCACCACGGCACTTACAACATTTTATCATTCCTGGAAGATCTAATATCACTGTGTTGAATAACTACTTAAAAAAGTTATGGAAAGAAAATGTCTGTAAACGAATTCAGCTAAAAAAAAAAAAAAAAATTTAAGTAGACTTTAAATCTATATGTTACTTTTAAGAGACTCATGTTTGAAATAGATGCACTGTTTTGTTTTTTTTAATTTTAATTTTTTATTTTCAACAGTGTTTATTATGTCTATCTATTGGCCTGCACACTTAAAAAATCTTAAAAGAAAATGTGCCCTCTGGCAGGTTTTTAACCTATCCCTCCCACCAGAAACCCCAGATTGGTTGTGTGCGGTTTTGACCACTCATCCACAGAGTGTCAGAGTTCAACATGGTTCTATTTTCAAACATGGCTATCAACCAAAAAATAATGTTTAAAGTAACAAAAATGTTGGATTAAGAATAAATTCCTTAATTCTTAAGAAATTACAAAATTGAGGAGATATGGGCCTTCAAGAAAAATCTGCAAAATAGAACCTTGCTGAGCTCTGATGCTCTCAGTGTCTAAAGCACTACGAATTAAATGGTGGTTTCTTTTACAGAGGGAGATGTTTGTTTAAGACCTCCTAGAGACTACATTTTTTTTTTGTTGTTAAGGTATCTTTAGCACGCATGCCAATAAACATGATACATACTCGTTAAAATAAAAATTAAACATTTATTTCAAACACAATTATCCACTAAGAATGTTTGAAGTAACAAAAATATATATATATATATATATATATATATATAGATAGATAGGTAGGTGTGAGTTCGTGACCCTGGGTTTCAAACCCAGGGTCACAAACTCACATCTATCTATATGAATATGTCAGCTCTATCACTGATATTGAGTGCTTTCAAAACCATGCATATGTTATATATATATATATATATATATATATATATATATATATATACACACACACACACCTATGAACATTAATGGGTATGTCCCAATCCTCATAAAAATGTTGGACACTATTGTGGGCGGTGGGGGCTATATTGTTGTCTGGCAGTTCACCACTAGCAGTGGTTGTCTACTTGACGCAGTTTGCTAGTGTTATATTTTGTTGATGTTATAAACATTACTATTTCATTTTACAACATATGTTTTGGTTTTTTCTCATTGAGAAATTTTTTTAGCTTACAGCAACAATAATAATAATAATAATAATAATGGCTACTCATATCCAAGGATGCCTGTCTACAAGTGGTCTGGCTAATCTCAATTGCAGACCCTTGCTCAGGTACACTTGTGCTTGCTCAGCACTCACACAGCCTGTCTGCGATTTATACTGCAATTATGCTGAGTGGACCTTAGCTACAGTTTCTGGGTGAAAGTGCATTATCCGGTCTGAACAAGGCAAGGGCGCTCAAACCCTCAGTCACAATGACTTGTGACTGCAAGCTAGCACAACCATCAAAGGGAGCCATCAACTCAATTTCACTAACAAGACGTATCCTATTTCTACAGCATGACTTCGGGTTTCATGCTCCATGCAATTATCAGGTGCATATTATGAACTTACCATTTCTAGATTATAATATGTACTTGATGATTGCATAGAGCATGAAACTCAGTCGTTTTATAGACAGGATAATATGTATATTTATTTGTATATACTTCATAGCTCTGCTATATTTCATTGAGCACTGTTTTATTAATACCAGAAAAAACAATATTTATGTGTGTGTACTTGCGCACATATCCACACACACACATATATATATATAGAGAGAGAGAGATAGATAAGGGGATGGAACAAAAACAAAGGAATGATAGACTGATTTGCTGACTGGCTATCAGGTGGCAATGTGTGAAAGATTGAAAAGTTGATAGAGACAGAAAGGTGTTAAAATGTAGATAAATGAAAATTCTTAATGAAGCATGAAAGAAAGATAAGAGAATGTTGTAGAAAATAAGATTTTTGCATTCTTTATTTGTAGGTGAAACTAAATTGTTAGTATAACATGTAGAAAAGAACATGGATGGATTATAAACATTGGAAGGAATAAGGTACAGAATGAGAAGATACGAAGTGGGCGAAGAGTAGGTGTGTGGGATAATGGATAACTTAAGTTTAATCTTAGTCTAGCTCAATCAATTTGTTTAACCTACCAATAGAAGAGTGGAACGGCGTGTCAGTATTATGACTGAGGCTTTCAAACCCTCCATTTATAATAATATAGATATATCATTTAGTTAATTTTCTTGTCATGCTGTTTTCTGGATATTATAGAAGATAAATAAAAATTAACAATAAATGAATTTGTAAGTATTAAAAAAAATTAATATGCAAAGATAGGTTGCATTTTTTTATCCTTTTGACGGTTTAAAAGAATTTATAATCAATTTAATTCCTCTTAAGATATTTTCATTCCAACTATTTTCCGCATCTTTGTAATGAAGGGTTCAGTTTGAAATTCCTTGAAGGTTATTTGGATGAGCAAACACCTAAAGACGGCCAGATAGCATAACAGCTGAAATGTTTTAATAATAACAACAAAGATGAGGACAATAGCCAGAATGTAAATTTGCATAACCCATCCCAGACAGAAATTTTTTTTCTCTTTCTCCCATTCCAGTTACTATGATTTTTGCACATAGTTTTACTACAAATATTAGTCTTTACTTTAGGGTCACATGCTTGTAATTAACACAAATATGACTCAAACCAAGAACTCCTATATTGACAAAGGTAGTCAGAATGTTACTTGACTAATGGCAATTTGGCTTAGTACTAAGAGACAGGAAGATCTCATTGGAAACAAAGAAAAGAATGCTGGATTGCTATGTGATATCTGTCCTGTATGGCAGGGAATGTTTCAAGGATGAAAGAGAGGCTCGAGGCAGCAGAAATATGGTTCTGCAAAAGATTGCAGAGGATGCCATGGACCAAGTGTGGGAGTAACGACAAGGTGTTGGAGGGGATGCAGAAGAAGAAAACTTATACTTAGCATCAGGAAGAGACAGCTGAAACTCCTGGGACATGTAATGAAGAAGGAGGGTCTGGAGAATTTAATACTCACAGGATGGATAGAGAGAAAAAGAGACAGGGGAAAGCAGTGCAAAACATGGGCTTGAGCAAATGAATGGCGTAGCAGAGTTTGGGAGAGACACCAAGAGGAAAACTATTGAAAGCAACAATGGACAGGGGCAAGTAGAAATCCACGATCGCCTACATCCTGAAGGGACACAGCATATGAAGAAATATTAAGGAAACACATTTTGTTGGTAGTTCAAAAGTTAAAGTTCAAAAGGTTTCAAACAGTTGCCTCTTTTTGTATTTTTAATTACTTCAACCACAATTATTGTAGATTGTCTTTACTTTATAGTCATTTGCTTGTAATTCACATAAACATTAGGACTAAACTCCTTGTAATTACTTGATGTAGGCAATCAGAAAGCTGTTTGACTAATCATGAAAATTTGACTTGTCAGTCTTTACTTTACAGCCATGTCCTTGTAATTCACACAGATTATAACTAAAACAAGAAACTCTTTTTAGCTGAGCTGCCTCCACTTTTTTGCTAAAAAACACCATAGCATGATGGAAAAACGCCTCAAGCTTTATAAAAAACAAAGACCAAAGTATTTTTTTTTTAATACTTTTTTGTCAGTAGTGTAAAAAAGCAATGGGAATTTTAGTGCCTTTGTTTCCAGTAAAATAACACATTTTGTAAATTCTTGCAAAAATCAAATATTTGTCAGATTTTAATAAAACTTGCAGAACTTTTTTGCAAATGAAGGAATGTATTTTTAAAATTATTATTTTTAGAAAATCTTGGTAAAAATGTTTTCTTTTCTTTTTTTTTTGTAAATGTTATCCCACCACCACCACCATCTTAATTTCATAAAATTCCTAAAAATTAAATTTCTGGCCACAAACTTTGTATTATTACTTAAATGCAGGACTCTTTCAATTAAAGCCAAAATAAAAATTTCAAGAAAGTATTTTTAATTTTTAAAATTCATTTTAAAACTTGCGAAAATGTGGAGGTGCTTATTTTAGTTACATAAAGACATTCAGAAAGCTACTTGACTAATTATGAAAATTTTTAAAAATATAAAAATCTCCTAAATATGAATAAAAAAGTATTTTTTTTTGGGGGGGGGGTGCTGAAGCCCTCATGGAACTAATAAGAGGATTAATGATTTTATTTTACTGAAAATTATTTCACAAGTTTGCCACTAGATTCAGTCTTTTTAAAAGTAGAGATATTAATGCTTGCCTTGAAAATCAGCATTTTATATCCTGACTTTTTTTTAATCTGGAATGCAACCTCATACTTCAGTATTAATAAATGTACAGCTAATCTTCAAATTGATCTTTATTCTTTAATTATTCTATAATTAAATAAAATAAATGACTGTTATATATGTGTTTCATTTTCAGACAAATTTTTTTTTATTTGGTTTTAATATAGTAACTAAGAAACTGAGCCTCCTTGAAATACCTGCGCAGTAGCTAACACCTCTACCAGATGTAGGAGTTGACAATTGGACTTGTTTCAAACTCAGAGGAACATGAAAAAAAAATCAGGTCGACTTATAAACACATCTATAGCTGGTTTGTTTTGGACAGATTTATTTGTCCATGTCTGAAAAAGACACTTTCAGTAAAAACATACATACATACACGTCTCTGCTGGGGAAGGAGTTAAACACCATGAACATAGTTCTACAGACAAATATTGGGGATACCATGGATTCAGTATGAGCAATGCGGATCTTTTAAAGGAAAATGAGGACTAAAAGGACATTTAGAATTTTTTTTTTTTTTTTAAATCATATCACCCCGAGCAAGGCAGTAACGCCACTGATGTGCAGGGGGCTACGTAAGAGTGAAAAGATTGGAAAAGAGAAAGCCGGAAACCACATCCTAAACAGGGAACAAGGGATGAGCCTCTACACCTGTTCAATAGACGTGGGTGGAGTGTGAACCGGGCGATAGTTTAGTCTATCTACTCCAATAGTTATTAGAAAGAGATTTTAAATTCCTATGACACATAATGAGGAAGGAGGACTTGAAGAATTTGGTTGTTGCAGGACATATCAAAAGCAAGACTGACAAAAGAAGAAGCAAGTATTCTACCTAACAAGTTTGTGTGAACAGATTGCAGATTGGGGACAAAAAGGGATGGTAAAGAATCAAATTTCACTTAGTTACAAGGAAAAAGAAGTTGTGGAGAGCTGTGTTCGCCCACATCCTGAAGAATGAAATAAGCAGCATTTTAATAAACTAGATGTAAGTGATAAAAATTTGTTTATGAAAAAATTTGATTACTATAAATTGATTATGACTTATTTTATTAAGATATATAAATTAAAATCTTACTGATTTTTAAATGAAAATATTAACAATCAGACTGGTGTCCTGATCTTTGTTGTTTTTACTCCATTTTAGCTATTATGCCCTCTAGCTTTCTTCAGGTGCTTTTTCATCCAATTACCCTTCATGAAATTTTGAAGTGAACTCTATACACCGAGAACTAAAATGTTAGTTTGTGAATTTTGAATTGAGAGTTCAATCCTTCGGTTAAGTTGTACTTTGACTCAGTGGAACTAGCAATGACCAAACTACTAAAAAGAAAAAAAAAACAGGATGACATATCATTAGATCCAGGCATTATGATAAGAATGACCATTCCTGTAGATTAATTAAAAGATGTTGTTCGATTTCTCAAAGGTTACTCAGATTAACAGGCCCCTGAAGAAGGCCTCAAATGTGATAACAACAAAGATGAGGATATATGAGGGGCATTCCAGAAATTTTGAGACTTTTTAGGAGAGGTAGATATAACTGTCCAAGATTATTGTAATTATAGTATATCATTATTATACATCTAATAAGCTGACCTGCCAATTTTTGTTATTTCGGATTAGAGATAGTTGTAATAGCTCTTTGAACACCATCCTACTAAACACACTGTATGATAGATTGTAGAATGCAGTCAGAATGTGAAGACAATTTGGAAGCTTGTTATGCAATAAAGCTTTGTGCTGACAGATGTGGGTATCAAAACAGTTCTTCACTCTTCTTACAGTCCAGAACTTGCTCTCTGTGACTTTCAGTTGTTCCTCAAGATGGAGTTGTTTTGAAAAGATTGTGAAAATGAAGGAGTCCTGGATACCTTCACTTTGGCTGACTTCCATGCGGCTGTCACAAAGTGACAACTACAACAAGGGTACTGAAGTTGGAGGACTCTTCTTTGAAGAAGATTAGAATTTTGTACATCTTTGAAATTAATATCTCTTGAAAAAGTCTTAAAAACTTCCAGAATTTACCTTGTAAGTTATTTTTTTTCCCTCTTTCCCAATAGTATTAGATATGTTCCCCTATCGTTTGGTTCATGTTTCTCTCCACTCTTTTGAACAGGAATAGAGGTTTATATATATTCTTTCTTGTTCAGGGGTGGGTTTCTGCTTTCTTATAATATTTACTTCCACACTATAATTCTGATGTCTTTGACTGAACTGTGAAATGTTATTCACTAATTAAATCTTGATCTCTTAGAGATTTATATTTTGAGTTGTTATTTTTCCTGCATAACCTCAAGAACTTCACGTTTTGTCCCTTCTTAGTCTAAAAAAAATTTCATCCCAGAAATTCAGACAGAAAATATTTTCACTAACTTTTTCTTACCTGATAAATAATTTACTTTTCTTTGATTACCTGTTCTTTGTGCAACTGAAAGTACATACCAATTGGTTTGTGGTTGGTAAATATGAGAATACAGAAAGTGCTACCCTCTGGAAAATCATAATACTAGCCACAGAATTAATAAAAGGAGGGATGTTATTTATTTCTACTTTGGAAGTAAAACATCATGTATGGCTTAGAGTTGTCACAAATATCAAGTACCAAGTAAGGCATAGATTTGTCCGAACTGACACTCAAGCATTTTCCAATTGCAGTGTTGTAGAGCAATGATGGGCCATCCTGTAAAAGATGAAAAAGATCCAGTAAAAATTTAAAAACCTTATTATTTCAATCATATTGTGGAGTGAGTAGCCATGATCAAATGCAAAATAAATAACAGAACTGTCCAACAAGCAGAATTGACAATTTTTGCAATAAGCAAGAAAAAGAAAAATGAACAAGGCAAAAAAATAAGTTTTTTTTTTTGTTTTTGTTTTTTTTAATCATAATCATATCACCCTGAGCAAGGCGGTAATGCCACTGATGTGCAGGGGGCTACGTAAGAGTGAAAAGATTAGAAGAGAGAAAGCCGGAAACCACATCCCAAACAGGGAACAAGGAATGAGCCTCTACACCTGTTCAATAGATGTGGGTGGAGTGTGAACCGGGCAATAGTTTAGTCTATCTACTCCAATTGAAAAGAAAAAAAGAAAAGAAAAGTGAAAAGATTGGAAAAGAGAAAGCCGGAAACCACATCCTAAACAGGGAATAAGGGATGAGCCTCTACACCTGTTCAATAGACATGGGTGGAGTATACAATATATTCAAGGCAAATTAATAGTAATATGGCAAAAAGTTCATAAACTAGGAATTGGGGTTGTCACACAAAAGGAAGTTAAAACAAGTAAACATAGTGTTCTGAATACAAGACAGGACAGATTGTGACTGAGTAAGATAAAACCGAGAACTGGCCTATTTTATTGGCTAGGAAAAATACCAGCATGCATTAGTGTACTTCTGCCTAGAAATTGGGGAGGGGAAAGTTGCAATCATTCTCCAGAAGAATGAAATCATCACTAACCAACATCTATATCCTTAAGGACACATGACCCAGTGAATATAGACGTTGGTTAGTGCCAGTGACTTGATCCAAAGAGTTGTGAGTTCAATACCAGGCTACAGCAGTGGTGAACAAGTAACTTAGAGAGTCCGGTTAAAGGGAGATAACTCATGACTACCAACAGAAACTTCAAGCAAGGAATGAGAATGATATACCCCAGCGATTGTAATAAAGAGTTTGGTTTGAAATTTCTAGCACCTGAAGAAGGCTGGAGTGTATAACAACCAAAGCATCATACAAATTGCAATAAAGATGAGGACAATAGTCCAAATAATGTAAATAGTGTGAACAAGTACCATGTTTGAAATTTGCTGCATGATCTTATCACTGTTCCCTCTTTAAAAATATTTGACTCTACATCATAAATCTACTTGGTGATGGAGAAAGTAGCATATCCTCTATTATTGACCAATAAGAAATATATTTAACTTAAAAAGTGTAAAAATGAAATTAATTAAAAAACATTTCAGCAATTAAAAGAATAAAATTTGCTTTATTAATTTAAGCTCCTCCATGTTTTAAGATCAGAGTTCTTCATTAACTTAAGCTTTTTACACTTCTTCATTAACTTAAGCTTTTTCACTCTTTTTTGTGATTTTTTTCCCCTCAGGATAAAAAACTTCTTTATTAATTTGTGATTTTTTTTTCCCCTCTAGATCTGTTTTCTTTATTAATTCATGGTTTTTCTTCATTTGAGCTTTTTCACCTCAAAATCTGATCATTCAGACATTTTGATTCTTCAGTTGATAAATTCTTTTCAGGTTGACAACTCCTCAGATGGTGTATTTTGATCCTGTTTCAATATCTCGACATAGAGGAATGTTTAGCAAAATATTTTATTTGTAGAGGGAGTCTGACTGGTATCCCAATACTAAATGAAACTAAGTTTAGGAAATACTTAAACATTTATAGCTACTTCCTGAAAAGGTAAAGAGGAGCAAGTTAATTTTACAGTCCGTTACAATTGCAGTGAATTTAGTTTTGTATGTTAGTTTAATAATAACCCATCTTAATGAGAGATGAGCTCTGTGAGGCTATCTCAGCATTCACAATGACAATATAAAGCAGTATTCAAAGCCAAACAGGTTAACCTGGTTTGGTCACAGCTCAGTTTAACTTAGACAAAAGAAATCATTCTGTATTATCGTGATCTATTTCTACATTAAACCAATATAAATTGCTGTTCTTATTCCATTACCTGTCAAGTCAAATGTTCTTCCAAGAGAGTTTCAGATCTTGTAATCATCAATCCTTCCTTACAATGCAGATCTGACTCTCTACTGAGCCGGTATAAATTCCTGTTCTCATTCCATTACCTTTCATGTATAATATCCTTCCCAGAGAGTTTCAGATCTTGTAATCATCAATCCTTCCTTAAAATGCAGATCTGACTCTCTACTGAGCCGGTATAAATTCCTGTTCTCATTCCATTACCTTTCATGTATAATATCCTTCCCAGAGAGTTTCAGATTTTGAAATAATTAATCTTTCCTTACAATGCAAATCTGACTCTCTACTGAGCCGGTATAAATTCCTGTTCTCATTCCATTACCTTTCATGTATAATATCCTTCCCAGAGAGTTTCAGATCTTGTAATCATCAATCCTTCCTTACAATGCAAATCTGACTCTCTACTGAGCCGGTATAAATTCCTGTTCTCATTCCATTACCTTTCATGTATAATATCCTTCCCAGAGAGTTTCAGATCTTGTAATCATCAATCCTTCCTTACAATGCAAATCTGACTCTCTACTGAGCCAGTATAAATTCCTGTTCTCATTCCATTATCTTTCATGTATAATATCCTTCCCAGAGAGTTTCAGATTTTGAAATAATTAATCTTTCCTTACAATGCAAATCTGACTCTCTACTGAGCCGGTATAAATTCCTGTTCTCATTCCATTACCTTTCATGTATAATATCCTTCCCAGAGAGTTTCAGATCTTGTAATCATCAATCCTTCCTTACAATGCAAATCTGACTCGCTACTGAGCCAGTATAAATTCCTGTTCTCATTCCATTACCTTTCATGTATAATATCCTTCCCAGAGAGTTTCAGATCTTGTAATCATCAATCCTTCCTTACAATGCAAATCTGACTCTCTACTGAGCCGGTATAAATTCCTGTTCTCATTCCATTACCTTTCATGTATAATATCCTTCCCAGAGAGTTTCAGATCTTGTAATCATCAATCCTTCCTTACAATGCAAATCTGACTCTCTACTGAGCCGGTATAAATTCCTGTTCTCATTCCATTACCTTTCATGTATAATATCCTTCCCAGAGAGTTTCAGATCTTGTAATCATCAATCCTTCCTTACAATGCAAATCTGACTCTCTACAGAGCCGGTATAAATTCCTGTTCTCATTCCATTACCTTTCATGTATAATATCCTTCCCCAGAGTGTTTCAGATCTTGTAATCATCAATCCTTCCTTACAATGCAAATCTGACTCTACTGAGCCGGTATAAATTCCTGTTCTCATTCCATTACCTTTCATGTATAATATCCTTCCCAGAGTTTCAGATCTTGTAATCATCAATCCTTCCTTACAATGCAAATCTGACTCTCTACTGAGCCGGTATAAATTCCTGTTCTCATTCCATTACCTTTCATGCATAATATCCTTCCAGATGTTTCAGATCTTGTAATCATCAATCCTTCCTTACAATGCAGATCTGACTCTCTACTGAGCCGGTATAAATTCCTGTTCTCATTCCATTACCTTTCATGTATAATATCCTTCCCAGAGAGTTTCAGATCTTGTAATCATCAATCCTTCCTTACAATGCAGATCTGACTCTCTACTGAGCCGGCATACCTGCTCTCATTCCATTACCTTTCATGTGTAATATCCTTCCCAGAGAGTTTCAGATCTTGTAATCATCAATCCTTCCTTACAATGCAAATCTGACTCTCTACTGAGCCGGTATAAATTCCTGTTCTCATTCCATTACCTTTCATGTATAATATCCTTCCCAGAGAGTTTCAGATCTTGTAATCAATCCTTCCTTACAATGCAGATCTGACTCTCATTGATTGCATAAATTCCTGTTCTCATTCCATTACCTTTCAATGTATATTATCCTTCCCAGAGAGTTTCAGATCTTGTAACTTCATCAATCCTTCCTTACAATGCAGATCTGACTCTCTACTGAGCCGGTATATAAATTCTGTTCTCATTCCATTACCTTTCATGTATAATATCTCCGTGAGAGTTTCAGATCTTGTAATCATCAATCCTTCCTTACAATGCAAATCTGACTCTCTACTGAGCCGGTATAAATTCCTGTTCTCATTCCATTACCTTTCATGTATAATATCCTTCCCAGAGTGTTTCAGATCTTGTAATCATCAATCCTTCCTTACAATGCAAATCTGACTCTCACTGAGCCGGTATAAATTCCTGTTCTCATTCCATTACCTTTCATGTATAATATCCTTCCCAGAGAGTTCTCCAGATCTTGTAATCATCAATCCTTCCTTACAATGCAAATCTGACTCTCTACTGAGCCGGTATAAATTCCTGTTCTCATTCCATTACCTTTCATGTATAATATCCTTCCCAGAGTGTTTCAGATCTTGTAATCATCAATCCTTCCTTACAATGCAAATCTGACTCTCTACTGAGCCGTGGTATAAATTCCTGTTCTCATTCCATTACCTTTCATGTATAATATCCTTCCCAGAGAGTTTCAGATCTTGTAATCATCAATCCTTCCTTACAATGCAAATCTGACTCTCTACTGAGCCGGTATAAATTCCTGTTCTCATTCCATTACCTTTCATGTATAATATCCTTCCCAGAGTGTTTCAGATCTTGTAATCATCAATCCTTCCTTACAATGCAAATCTGACTCTACTGAGCCGGTATAAATTCCTGTTCTCATTCCATTACCTTTCATGTATAATATCCTTCCCAGAGTGTTTCAGATCTTTGTAATCATCAATCCTTCCTTACAATGCAAATCTGACTCTCTACTGAGCCGGTATAATTCCTGTTCTCATTCCATTACCTTCATGTATAATATCCTTCCCAGAGAGTTTCAGATCTTGTAATCATCAATCCTTCCTTACAATGCAGATCTGACTCTCTACTGAGCCGGTATAAATTCCTGTTCTCATTCCATTACCTTTCATGTATAATATCTTTTTCCCAGTGAGTTTCAGATCTTGTCATCATCAATCCTTCCTTACAATGCAGACCTGAATCTCTACTGAGCCGGTATAAAATTCCTGTTCTCATTCCATTACCTTTCATGTATAATATCCTTCCAGAGTGTTTCAGATCTTGTAATCATCAATCCTTCCTTACAATGCAGATCTGACTCTCTACTGAGCCGGTATAAATTCCTGTTCTCATTCCATTACCTTTCATGTATAATATCCTTCCCAGAGAGTTTCAGATCTTGTAATCATCAATCCTTCCTTACAATGCAAATCTGACTCTCTACTGAGCCGGTATAAATTCCTGTTCTCATTCCATTACTCTTCATGTATAATATCCTTCCCAGAGAGTTTCAGATCTTGTAATCATCAATTCTTCCTTACAATGCAGATCTGACTCTCTACTGAGCCGGTATAAATTCCTGTTCTCATTCCATTACCTTTCATGTATAATATCCTTCCCAGAGAGTTTCAGATCTTGTAACTATCAATCCTTCCTTACAATGCAGATTCATACCACTGAGCCGGTATAATTTTCTGTTCTCATTCCATTACCTTTCATGTATAATATCTTCCCCAGAGAGTTTCAGATCTTGTAATCATCAATCCTTCCTTACAATGCAAATCTGACTCTCTACTGAGCCGGTATAAATTCCTGTTCTCATTCCATTACCTTTCATGTATAATATCCTTCCCAGAGTGTTTCAGATCTTGTAATCATCAATCCTTCCTTACAATGCAAATCTGACTCTCTACTGAGCCGGTATAAATTCCTGTTCTCATTCCATTACCTTTCATGTATAATATCCTTCCCAGAGTGTTTCAGATCTTGTAATCATCAATCCTTCCTTACAATGCAAATCTGACTCTCTACTGAGCCGGTATAAATTCCTGTTCTCATTCCATTACCTTTCATGTATAATATCCTTCCCAGAGAGTTTCAGATCTTGTAATCATCAATCCTTCCTTACAATGCAGATCTGACTCTCTACTGAGCCGGTATAAATTCCTGTTCTCATTCCATTACCTTTCATGTATAATATCCTTCCCAGTGAGTTTCAGATCTTGTCATCATCAATCCTTCCTTACAATGCAGACCTGAATCTCTACTGAGCCGGTATAAATTCCTGTTCTCATTCCATTACCTTTCATGTATAGAATATCCTTCCCCAGAGTGTTTCAGATCTTGTAATCATCAATCCTTCCTTACAATGCAGATCTGACCTCTGAGCTTCAGAGCAATTCCAGGTTCTCATTCCATTGTCTTTCCAGTGTGTTGTATTGTCCTTCCCAGAGTTTCAGATCTTGTAATCATCAATCCTTCCTTACAATGCAAATCTGACTCTCTACTGAGCCGGTATAAATTCCTGTTCTCATTCCATTACCTTTCATGTATAATATCCTTCCCAGAGAGTTTCAGATCTTGTAATCATCAATTCTTTCCTACAATGCAGATCTGACTCTCTACTGAGCCGGTATAAATTCCTGTTCTCATTCCATTACCTTTCATGTATAATATCCTTTCCCAGAGAGTTTCAGATCTTGTAATCATCAATCCTTCCTTACAATGCAGATCTGACTCTCTACTGAGCCGGTATAAATTCCTGTTCTCATTCCATTACCTTTCATGTATAATATCCTTCCCAGAGAGTTTCCAGATCTGTAATCATCAATCCTTCCTTACAATGCAAATCTGACTCTCTACTGAGCCGGTATAAATTCCTGTTCTCATTCCATTGGCCTTTCAAAGTGTATAATATCCTTCCCAGAGTGTTTCAGATCTTGTAATCATCAAGCCTTGCTACAATGCAGATCTGACTCTACTGAGCCGGTATAAATTCCTGTTCTCATTCCATTACCTTTCATGTATAATATCCTTCCCAGAGAGCTTCAGATCTTGTAATCATCAACTTTCCATACAATGCAAATCTGACTCTACTGAGCCGGTATAAATTCCTGTTCTCATTCCATTACCTTTCATGTATAATATCCTTCCCAGAGAGTTTCAGATCTTGTAATCATCAATCCTTCCTTACAATGCAAATCTGACTCTCTACTGAGCCGGTATAAATTCCTGTTCTCATTCCATTACCTTTCATGTATAATATCCTTCCCAGAGTGTTTCAGATCTTGTAATCATCAATCCTTCCTTACAATGCAAATCTGATTCTCTACTGAGCCGGTATAAATTCCTGTTCTCATTCCATTACCTTTCATGTATAATATCCTTCCCAGAGAGTTTCAGATCTTGTAATCATCAATCCTTCCTTACAATGCAGATCTGACTCTCTACTGAGCCGGTATAAATTCCTGTTCTCATTCCATTACCTTTCATGTATACGATATCTTTCCCAGTGAGTTTCAGATCTCATTGTCATCAATCCTTCCTCAATGCAGACCTGAATCTCTACTGAGCCGGTAGAATTCCTGTTCTCATTCCATTACCTTTCATGTATAATATCCTTCCCAGAGTGTTTCAGATCTTGTAATCATCAACTCTTCCCTACAATGCAGATCTGACTCTCTACTGAGCCGTACAAATTCCTGTTCTCATTCCATTACCTTTCATGTATAATATCCTTCCCAGAGAGTTTCAGATCTTGTAATCATCAATCCTTCCTTACAATGCAAATCTGACTCTCTACTGAGCCGGTATAAATTCTGTTCTCATTCCATTACCTTTCATGTATAATATCCTTCCCAGAGAGTTTCAGATCTTGTAATCATCAATTTTTCCTTACAATGCAGATCTGACTCTCTACTGAGCCGGTATAAATTCCTGTTCTCATTCCATTACCTTTCATGTATAATATCCTTCCCAGAGAGTTTCAGATCTTGTAATCATCAATCCTTCCTTACAATGCAGATCTGACTCTCTACTGAGCCGGTATAAATTCCTGTTCTCATTCCATTACCTTTCATGTATAATATCCTTCCCAGAGAGTTTCAGATCTTGTAATCATCAATCCTTCCTTACAATGCAATCTGACTCTCTACTGAGCCGGTATAAATTCCTGTTCTCATTCCATTACCTTTCATGTATAATATCCTTCCCAGAGTGTTTCAGATCTTGTAATCATCAATCCTTCCTTACAATGCAGATCTGACTCTCTACTGAGCCGATAAATTCCTGTTCTCATTCCATTACCTTTTCATGTATAATATCCTTCCCAGAGAGTTTCAGATCTTGTAATCATCAATCCTTCCTTACAATGCAAATCTGACTCTCTACTGAGCCGGTATAAATTCCTGTTCTCATTCCATTACCTTTCATGGCATAACATCCTTCCCAGAGAGTTTCAGATCTTGTAATCATCAATCCTTCCTTACAATGCAGATCTGACTTTCACTGAGTCAGTATAAATTCCTGTTCTCATTCCATTACCTTTCATGTATAATATCCTTCCCAGTGAGTTTCAGATCTTGTCATCATCAATCCTTCCTTACAATGCAGACCTGAATCTCTACTGAGCCGGTATAAATTCCTGTTCTCATTCCATTACCTTTCATGTATAATATCCTTCCCAGAGTGTTTCAGATCTTGTAATCATCAATCCTTCCTTACAATGCAGATCTGACTCTCTACTGAGCCGGTATAAATTCCTGTTCTCATTCCATTACCTTTCATGTATAATATCCTTCCCAGAGAGTTTCAGATCTTGTAATCATCAATCCTTCCTTACAATGCAGATCTGAATCTCTACTGAGCCGGTATAAATTCCTGTTCTCATTCCATTACCTTTCATGTATAATATCCTTCCCAGAGAGTTTCAGATTTTGAAATAATCAATCTTTCATTATGATGCAAATTTATCTACCCACAGAGCTGGGTAGACAAAGTACTGATCATATCTAATCTCTTTCCAAGAGAGTTTTAGTTCTGGTAACAATCACTTTTTCTTTAGAATGCTGATCTGTTCCTCCACTTAACCTAGTTTAATTTCTGTTCTAATTCTATTATCTGTTAGATCTAATGTCCTTGAGAGTTTCAGATCCTGTAAGCGTAAATTCTTTCCTATCGTATCTGATCTACCTCTCTCCAATTAACTATTGTTCTAATTTGTTTACCTATCATATTTTTGTAAAACTGTAATATTCAGTTCTATTGCATATTTCTGATGCAATGCTTGAACTTCATTATTTCATTTGATGATTCATTTTCATGGGTTATCAACACTTTGAAGTTTATTTAAAGCAAGAAAATGTTTTTGAATTGTATGATATTTTTTTTTTTTAGATAATACTGATGTCAGGATTATTATTATTAGTTAAGTGCCGTACGTGATACACGCTTGGGCGATCATGTCTCGAAAGAGACATGACTGACTGGGCAGAAGATTATCCCGCAGTAGGTTGCCATTGCTTTCTGCGGCAGACTGGTTGCCGACCAAGGCTATAGAACCCAATCTGTCCTGCTATTTAACCCATAACTGGAAGGAATAGACAAATTAATACCTTTCCCAATGGTATTTGCGCGTAAGTGAATACAATGGATTCAACTGGAATTCGAACTTGGCTCCCCGGTTTCTCATTCCGAGCCGATATCCACTGTACCACAACGCACAGGATACAAGTGTTATATTAAGCCATAGCTGGGGATAGAAGAAGTGTATTTTCCCCAGGGTATTTGTGTTTATGTGTGTATAACAAACCAAATTAAAATTGGAATTTGGCTTTCCAATATTTTCAATTCCAAGCCATTATCTATTACACCACTCACACATTCAACTAGTCACCTATATAGGTACTGACAAGACTTGATGTTACTTAACTTCAGTATTCATGTGAGAACTAGGCTTTCAATGCTATATGGCCATAAGCTATTTAAACTTCACTATTGAATAATAAGAATAAAAAATAAAAATAAAAAACAAAACATCGCAACCAGAGTTTTCCATGGACCATGAATTAGTGAATAAACGTGCTGGTATAATTATGAGTTCAATTCAAGTCAGGTAATGCAGAAATACAGAGGTTAGATCAATAAATCTGTATCCTGGCACAATTATTATCTGAAGGTTGATCTGAAATTTTCACAGTATAACAATCAGTTGGTTAAGTGCCATACATGATACACACTTGGGAGATCATGTCTCTTTCAATGCATGACTGACTAGGCAGAAAATTTTCCTGCAGAAGGTTGTCATTTCTTTCTGCGGTAGACTGGTTGCCAACCAAGGCTATAGAACCCAATTTGTCCTTCTATTTGACATATAACTGGAGGGAGATAAGATGGATTATTATCAAGAGTATTTATGCATAAGTGAATGCAAGGAATTCAACTAAAATTCAAACTAGGCTCTCCAAATTCCAGCTGAATTTGATGCATTTAATAACTGGTCAATTTGATTAATATTCAGCACTATATTAAGAAAAGAAGATTATTTTGAGAAATAAGTATTTGTTGTGTAAACTAAATACTTTTTTTCTTCATTAGACTACAGGCTTGTTGACATATCCATATATTTACCATTGAATTAAGTACATTGACAAGAGATAAGATTATGCTGAAAAATAACTGTTGCATAAAATAAATACTATTTTGCATCATTAGGCTATAAGTTTATTGATTTATCATATACATCAGCTTAGTGAAGAGGCAACCAAGCATAGGGAAGAATAGCCAATCTCTAAAATTTTCTGTTATGAAAATAAAAGTTCTGTTTAATGTTCTTGGAAAAAAATCAACTGTGACAGAATGGAGTAGCTGAAAGACAACAAAAAAGATAACAAAACCAGTCTTAAGGAATCAATATACAAGTTTTAACATTTCTAATTGGTTTATCGACCAAGAAATATCTCCCTTCTATCTTTTTAAATGCTAGATAAAAACTAAAAAAAAATATGTGCATTTTACCTTAGAAGTCCAATGCCATTCTTGTGTCCCCTTTCCTCCATGACACTTCATCAGTTTTGGGATGATTTTATCTCGACTATAGTCATTTACTTCGAGACAAAGAGTTTGAGCAAGTTTTAATTCATATTCATTTGTTTCTGACCACATCTAAAAATACAGAAGAAATAGGGAGAGAAAAAAACAAAAAAAAAACAGGATTGAATTTGTAACTCATGAAATACTGTACAAAAATGAAGAGCTTGTTTCTCCATAATACAAGTTTTGCATTTAAATCTATTTCATTACAAAATGTGTGGTTTATGACAGATACTTGTTCATTACAGACAGAATTGACAATGTGCAGTTCATTACAGACAGTGTATAGCTTAATAGTATGTGTAGATTGACAGAATTGGAGATTATTGCTTGATAGATGGTTTATTGAGAGAATGTGTAGCTTAATGGAATGTGCACTTCTTTACAAGCAGAATGTGTGGCTTGAGAGAATATGCAGTTTATTACAGAGAGAATGTGATATGTCCTGGAAAGGGATATATATATCATTCGAGGTAGTTAAGTGGTTTAGGAAAATGTAACTGGGTAGGACAATCTAGTATGTAGATATAATAACGGTACTCGTTGTATGCAGTATCCTGAAATGTAGGTGTAGTTAATAGACGTAGTAGAGCTGCGAACATAGATCTCTAGTCAAAGATCTGTAGACCTCTAGTGGTAGATCTCGATGCATCCTCACCATAGTCTATATTTATGGCTGACAGCAGCCAATCCCATTCCAGTGAGTGGGGAACAAATGTGTATACATATTCACTAACTATTCATTACATCAGATTGTGTGGCTTGAGAGAATGTGCAGTTCATTACATCAGATTGTGTGGCTTGAGAGAATGTGCAGTTCATTACAGACAGAATGCCTGGCTTGAGAGAATATGCAGTTCATTACATCAGATTGTGTGGCTTGAGAGAATGTGCAGTTCATTACAGACAGAATGCCTGGCTTGAGAGAATGTGCAGTTCATTACAGACAGAATGCCTGGCTTGAGAGAATGTGCAGTTCATTACAGACAGAATGCCTGGCTTGAGAGAATGTGCAGTTCATTACAGACAGAATGCCTGGCTTGAGAGAATGTGCAGTTCATTACAGACAGAATGCCTGGCTTGAGAGAATGTGCAGTTCATTACAGACAGAATGCCTGGCTTGAGAGAATGTGCAGTTCATTACGGACAGAATGCCTGGCTTGAGAAAATGTGCAGTTCATTACGGATTACAGAATGCCTGGCTTGAGAGAATGTGCAGTTCATTACGGACAGAATGCCTGGCTTGAGAGAATGTGCAGTTCATTACAGGACAGAATGCCTGGCTTGAGAGAATGTGCAGTTCATTACGGACAGAATGCCTGGCTTGAGAGAATGTGCAGTTCATTACGGACAGAATGCCTGGCTTGAGAGAATGTGCAGTTCATTACGGACAGAATGCCTGGCTTGAGAGAATGTGCAGTTCATTACGGACAGAATGCCTGGCTTGAGAGAATGTGCAGTTCATTACGGACAGAATGCCTGGCTTGAGAGAATGTGCAGTTCATTACAGACAGAATGCCTGGCTTGAGAGAATGTGCAGTTCATTACAGACAGAATGCCTGGCTTGAGAGAATGTGCAGTTCATTACGGACAGAATGCCTGGCTTGAGAGAATGTGCAATTCATTACAGACAGAATGCCTGGCTTGAGAGAATGTGCAATTCATTACAGACAGAATGCGTAGCTTGAGAGAAAGTGCAGTTCATTACAGACAGAATGTGTGGCTTGTGAGAATGTACAGTTCATTACTTTCAATAAAAGCTTGTCTTGCATACCAATTTTCAGCTATAATGGGATTGATAGAATGCATAAAACAGTAACTCAATAATAAATAGAAATAGGAACAGATAATTTTCAGAATCTGTATAAGGGATCAAAGAACAACATCAGAAATGAAGAAGGTAGTTTTGTACTGTCTGGTAATACCTTCTATATGATAGTAAATGCAGAACAGTATTTTTATATAAAATTTTCATTGATCCAACCTTTATCTATTAAGCTAAACCAAGGGAATCACTTTATATATGGGATAAGTGTTCAAGCCCTAGAAACTATTTTTTTTTTCAGAATCAAACAATTTAATGGGTGAAGAACATACTAGCTAAAAAAAAAAAAATAAAATACAAGAAAATGAAAGAAATTTTGTCAAAAAATACCTCCACTAAATCGTTAAAAAAACAGTGTAGTATGAATAAAAAAGGCCCCAAACTTAATAAAAAAACCTTTTTCCATCAAAATGTTTATATTATTGTTAAGAGGAAAGATCAAAGTAATTTTTAAGTTTTTTAAAAAAAATTTTTGAATCACTTCTAACATGTTCAAAATTTTGGCAGAAAATCTTGTTTTGATTTAAGTTAGCAGGTAACCAAAACATTACGACTGTTTACAATGGAAAATGTTATATTACATCTCTCATTATTTTTGGTGACAAACACATTAATTAGGAAATTCTCGTAAAAATCAAATAATTGTTAGATTTTAATGAAATTTTTTCAAAAATGAATTAAATTATTTTTGAAATTATTATTTTTTAAAAATCTTGGTAAAATTTTTTTTTTTTTACATCTATTAACCCCCCCCCCCCCCCACACACACACACGCACGCATATATCCATGAAATTTTAATAAATTTTACTGTCTCAGGAAATGATTTTATTAGTTAAATGCAGAACTCATTGGGGAATATAAATCATCTATTTTTTTTTAAATTTAGCCTCTGTATCCCAAAATCTGCTCCGAAGAGTAAAATAAAAAATGCAATAAAACTCTGATGTTATTAATTTGATAAGCTTTTAATTGCTTGAATAAATAATAAAAATTAAGGACATTATAGTCTGAAGAAAAAAATTTTTTTGATTATTAATGAAATTTTTAAAAAATTATTTTCTTTTTTTTTTTAATTATAATAATTTATAAAGTTTCTAAAATATTTTTAATGTACTCCAAAGATTTGTTGCGGTTAGATTTTAAGTTAATAATTGAAGATTATATTGCCTATTGAAAATTGAAAAGTTTAATGCTAATCATTTGGCCTTCATATTTTTAAAATAATTTAATTGTTTTTGTATATTTGAAGTTTGTTTTATTTTTTTGTATGGAAATTTCTATGTGCAAATTAAAAGGTCAAAAGTCAGAGTTTCCTCCCTTACTCAAAAAAAATTTGTACAATTTTGTCACTTATGAACGCCATACACGTTTATCTTATCTTTAATCAAGAACCTGTCAACATGTTTGATATACGGTGGACAGATGAAAAAGTTCAAATCTGTGATTAAGAAATACTTTTATTCTAAATTTTACGCTATAAATAAGTAATACTTGTGTAAATCTGATTAATTAACATAAAATTTGCTAATTTTCCAGAAATAATGTGTCACAGATGTATATTTTATTTTTGCAAGATTTTTAAAATTGAGAATTAACTTTTATTTACTAGAGTGTCAATCACTCAAAACTTTAATAATTGAAAAAAAACAAAATCTCAAACTTCTATATTCCAATCAATATAATTTCTGTTTGAAAAACACCAGACTATTTTGCTTACTGGAAATAGTAATTTTAATCATTTAGCTTTCAATTAAAACTAAAATAAAAGTGTCAAGGAAAATTTCATTTTTACAAATTCTGTTTAAAAGTTAGATATTGAAAATGACTGGAGGTATCTATCAAAAAGTGCAAATAAAATAAAAAACAAACCTGTTTTTTATAGTC
Source organism: Ascarosepion bandense (assembly GCA_037127315.1). NCBI lineage: Eukaryota > Metazoa > Mollusca > Cephalopoda > Sepiida > Sepiidae > Ascarosepion > Ascarosepion bandense. The sequence goes on from JBBBDQ010001161.1 coordinate 1,144,882, forward strand.
AGAACTTAGAACACAATCATTTAGGGTCAGTTTTGAGCGTTTCTCATAAGGAGCTCCAATTGATTCTATACACATTCCAGATTTAATGTGTATGATCTAAAAAAAGAAAAACATGGCATTCATTGATCAAGATTGTTAAAGGCAATAAAAAATGCAATTATATTTTTTTTCCTCCATTTCTATAAATACAAAAGCCTGTTTGGCTGTCTCTTAATTTTGTCAGGTTATCACATAAGTCATCTGAATTTAAGGTCAGAAAATATAGCAAAAATTTGTTTAATTAGAATTTATTTATCAAAATAGGTTTCTTTCGATGATTCAAAGCAACAGTTAAATGCAGAACTCATTGGGGAATATAAATCATCTATTTTTTTTAAAAATTTAGCCTCTGTATCCCAAAATCTGCTCCGAAGAGTAAAATAAAAAATGCAATAAAACTCTGGTCAGTACTTAAATGGGTGACCATTTGGGAATACCAAAACGTAAATGTAATGCTGTAAACGTAAGGACCAAGAATGGTCCACTGGTCTTCCAGGTTTGGGGGTTGGGTGCAGGGCTAAAAACCCTGCCCTGTAAAAAACAGTTTGTTACAGAAACAGCAACAAAAGGTTGCTGCCCTATGCACCATCTGGGTGTGATGGATAAATGATGATGATGATGATGGACAGGGCAAAATTTTTGCACATATAAAATGGGCAATAAAGCAAAAACGGTTGCAAAAAAAAAATTAGTCTAGTTAGTGAAAATTAGTCTTGGTTAGTTTTGGGTCATTCAATCTTGATCAATTCCTTTTCTTTATTTTTCATTTGTATTTTTAATCCAGAACTAAACATATGAATCATGTTAACGTTACCCTTTCTATCTTCTTCTATGTGCCTTGTCCCTTCAGGACGTAGGCGATCATGGCCTTCCATGTTTCCCTATCCCTGGTGGCTCTGAGCACGTCTTCTCCTGTTACACCATGCAATCCTAGTTCCATCATCCACCTGATTAGGTTCTTCAAATATGTTATCCGTTGCTTTCCCCTGTCTCTTTTTCCCTCTATCTGGCCTGTTAGTTTCAGATTCTCCAAGCCCTCCTTCCTCATTGCATGTCCCAGAAACTTCAGCTGTCTCTTCCTGATGCTCAGTATTAATTTCCTTTCCTCAAAAGAATTTCCATATACATCAGCTTGGATGTGCAGGTGGTGTAATGGAGAACAGCTCAGAATTAGAAATATGAGAGCTGAGTTCCAATTCCAGTCAGATTTATTAGATTCACTTATGTGCAAATAATTTTGGGAAAATATGAATCCAATGAGGAATTGGGGAGTTCGAATTCCAGCTGAATTCCTTGCATTCACTTACGCGCAAATACCCTTGGGAAAAGTATTAATCCGTCTCTTCCTTCCAGTTATAAGTTAAATAACAGGACAGATTGGGTTCTATAGCCTTGGCTGGCAACCAGTCTACCGCAGAAAGCAATGGCAACCTACTGTGGGATAATCTTCTGCCCAGTCAGTCATGTCTCTTTTGTGACATGATTGCCTAAGCGTGTATCACGTATGGCACTTAACTGACTGATCAGTAAAATTATTATTATCTCCATAAAGCTCCTACAGTCTAAAAATATTTTTTGGCTTTAAATAACCTGCTAAAGGTTGATAAACCATAAAATAAATAATTCAATCAACAATAAAATTTTACTGCTACACACACATTTCTCATTACTATAAATATTGTTAATGGGTACACGTTTGAGCTTCTTTCCTTTGTTTTCATTTTCTTAAACAGTGAAACTAATAACAGGTAACCTAGATTCAGCAGTGCTACCAAAAGAAAATTGTGCATCCTTTTATACATCAGGGAAACTAACTTTTTTAGCTAAAGGATCTGTGCTACCATTTCAGTCTTAAAGACCAGCCTGACAAAACAAGGCTTGAATTACCTATGTCAGGAAATCACATTTCTTGTTTGAATTTCTATGAATCTATAACTGCTGGTTTCATTTTTATAACTGAAATGTAAAAAACACTAACATTTTAAGGGATTTTTTATCCACTATTATTTCTCATTACCAAAACATATAAAAAAACCTGCTTGCCTAAAATGCCTATCTACCAGTTAATTACTGAACAAAATACTGCAATTTTGGCATTAAGCATCATTACAATTTAACACACACACACACACATTAGTGAAATTGTATGACAAAGTGGAAAAAGTTTACATGTGATGCATTTGGTTCTTCAGGACTTCATTGGACTAAATATGTTATGTTGGTACGACCGCACATCTGCATGATAGAGGATTTCTGGAAAGTTTTTATTTCTTATTTTTATCTAGTCAAAGTCATTTAGTCTTTTTTTTTCCCATCACTTTTGTAAGTAGATATGCCACACTGCGATATTAGAAAATCTGCTAGGAATGGTGAAATGTTGTAGGAGGCAGGGCACGAATTTACAGTGGATGATCTTGTGATTAAGGTAATCCCATCAGTAATCTCTCAGTGGAGTGGTGGCATGAACCTTCTTAAGATTTGTTGAATCTGGCGTTTAAATTAAAATTACTTTGAGGGATTCTCTTCTGGTCACTTGTGATTTTAAAAACAGTATATTACTTTCAGTTTTTCAAATTTTTTCACATTTTTTCCAACAAAAAAAAAAAAAAAAAAAAAAAAAAAAGAATTCTCTTCCATTTTTACTGTATGGTTCACCCTGTACAAAGCCCCAGTGCTACTCAAGTTAGAGGGTTACATAAAAAAACTAGTTTATATAAACAAGAGGGGGAAGATAATGGTTAACCCTTGACTTGAACAGGTTAAGATTGTAGTGATTGAAGAAACATTCTCTTGGGAATCTGTTCCACAGGGCAGTGGTTCGCAGGAAGAAGCTGTTTGAATAGAGCTTACTTCTTTCCGATGGAATATAAAGAGAATAATGGTGATTTGCTACTAGGTAAGTGGCATGGTAGGCCCTAGCCATGAAGGTTAGACCTGGCGGAACCAAGGAATATATTTTGTCCAGGCACTTTCCATGAAACTAGTGATAGAGCAGTGAGAGACATGCCACATTCCGTCTGTGAGAGAGAGATTGGAGGATAGACAATAATTCTTTAACAAGGATTCAGAGTTTTTTTTTTTAACTCTTTATCAAGACTGGAAAGTGAGAACCAGGCAGCTTCCACCCAAATATGACAACAATATTCCATTTTCAGATTGATCTGGCCCTTATAAAGGTAGAGGATAACCTGAGAAGTCACTTACTGGAGCAATACAGGGAGCTGATTGTTTTACCAGTATCTTTAGCGATGGGTCATATATAAGAGTTTCATTGTGCCTCCTCAAGGGGACAGCCATTGTCACTGGTGGTAGTTTAGGGGTCTTTGTTTAACTTTTAAACTAATTTACATTAAAAAGGAAAGGTGCAGATATTGTACTGGCTATTGGCATGAGAAGTGAATCAGGTATACCAAGTTCAAAACCTACTTGATTCTGTTTTGTTCACTTTGCACTAATTCCCTTGGAAAAGGCATGAATCCATTTTCCTCCAGCTATGGATTAAGCAGCAGAACAGACTACTCTCTCTTGCCTTGAAGTGTAAACCAGTCTAGAAGGAAAACTCTGAATTTAAAACCAATCAGTAGAGGTTTTGAGCTCAATAAATCTTTCTTGCCTGAGACACACCACTATGGTTACAGGACACACACAGTTCAAGCATATTTTTTTTAAAAAGCCAAAAACGGGTGGTGAAAATAAAAATAAGTTAAGAACTTTGTAATCATCTTCTATGTGCCATGTTGCATCCAAGATAACAAATGACCTCTTTGAAAATAATTTTAAAAAAATTTGTGTGTGTGTGAGAGAGAGAGGTATGGTGAAGTAATGAATAGCAGCTCGGATTGAGGAATCGGAGAACCGAGTTTGAATTCCAGTTGGATTCATGACATTCACTTGCGTGCTGATACTCTTGGGAAAGGTATGAATTCATCTCTTCTCAAACTATGGACAAAATAGCAGGACAGAGTACAAAAGTTTTTATATTATATGTTCAGATGAAAATGTATGAAATCGCTAAATCATCCGCAGTAAATTTGTGTCCAGGTTTTTCCAACATTTTACCTTTCCTGGCTAATCTTCTGGTATCACACTGTGGGATATTTACAAACATAAACAAAGAAAAAGTTAAACGCAATCAGCTACACTATATATCTAAAATACATATTTTAAAAAAAGATGTTAGTAATCATGGCTCTCCAAAATTTCTTCTCTCTTGTACCTGTTAATAATTTTGCCTTTTTGTTGTCTCTACTAAACCTTGTTTCTCATTCCATTTACCTGAGTAGGTTAGGTGTTATTTTCTTTTGTACCTCTAGCATTCAATGTTATGTGAGTATCAGATTTTCCAAGCCTACTTTTTTCATTACGTGACCCAAAAAATTCCACTGTGTTCCTGATGTTAAGTATAAGTGTTGCTTTTTGTTTCAAGGCTTTGTAATAGAGGATTCATAACATATCCAATGTTAACTGAAAAAAAGTAGGTGAAAAGTTTAGTCAATTTGAATGAAAAGGGAAAGAAATAAAACAACCTTGCCAGTTCTCTTGGGCACACTTTTATGTTTCATCCAGGTTTTACGTTCATAAGCCATTGGTGGAATATTTCCATTGACATCAGGCACAACCTTAAATTGGAAAATACATAGATATAAACATGTTTATTTATGCAACGGTTTTAAAGATATGGTCACAATTTCAAGTCGAATTATTTTTCAGATCGAGTAGATACCTACTAAAAATCACAATACTTTTTTTTTTTTTTTTTTTTTTTTTAAATATCATATCACCCCAAACAAGGCGGTAACACCACTGATGTGCAGGGGCCTATGTAAAAGTGAAAAGATTAGAAGAGAGAAAGCCGGAAACCACATCCTAAACAGGGAACAAGGGATAAGCCTCTACACCTGTTCAATAGACATGGGTGGAGCGTGAACCAGGCAATAGTTTAGTCTATCTACTCCAATTGAAAAAAAAAAAAAAAAAGTGAAAAGATTGGAAAAGAGAAAGTCGGAAACCACATCCTAAACAGGGAACAAGGGATGAGCCTCTACACCTGTTCAATAGATGGGGGTGGAGTGTGAACAGGGCGATAGTTTAGTCTATCTACTCCAAAAATTAATTTAAATGAAAAATCTTCCTTGAAGATTTTATTTTAGCTTTAATTGAAAGCTAAATTATCAAATTTACAATTTCCAGCAAGCAAAATACTCTGGGGTATTTCAAACAGAAATTATACTGATTGGAATAAATTTTCATTTCTCCCCACCCCCAGTAACAGTGTCAAAGTTGTTCATTTCTGAGACATTTGTAAATACAAGTTAGTTCTCAGTTTTAAAAATCTTGCAAAAATATACTTTTCTGAAACTACTGCAAAAAAAGATGTGAAATTTCAAACATGCTAGAAAGAATTAAAAAAATTAATAAAAAATATTTTGGTCTTTTCTCTTAATGATAACGAACATACTGATGATAAAACTGTTTTTATTAAGTTTGGGGCCCTTTTACATCATACTGTGCTCCTTTTTTTAGTCAAAAAGTGGGGGTGCCTACTAAAGAGGAATAAAAATTAATGCAAACATTATATAAACAGTATAGCAAAAAAGTATTTTCCTTTTAATTTACGGAATAGGCTTATGCCCGTATCAGGTTAAAACACCGTTTCTTGTATGATCACTAAACTTAAGCAATGTCAAGCCTGGTCAGTAACTAGATGGATGACCACTTGGGAATACCATGTCATAAGCTTTATCAAAAATTAAAATCGATAACTATAATAAATTTGAAGCCAAAATTATCTAAAATTCAATGAAACATTAGATTATGGAGAATATTTTCTTAAATTTTTAAGATTACTGAATACTCAAAAAGCACTTTCATTATGTTCTTCAGTTATCTAAACTTATTTATAAATGGAACTTTGTCTGTATCTGTGTGTGTCTGTTACCTATAGACTCTGAAACGGTTGAACCGATTTTCTTGAAAATTTATACAGTTGTACTATAAGCGTCTGTGTAATACCCCGGTGGCCGTCCCGAACAATTTCCTCCGGCGGCCGTTCTCCACGCTGTGATGTTGCCGGATTTTTGTAGAAACCGTCGGCCGGACAGCTGGGGGTACAAGATTGACTGTAAGGAACGAACTTCCAAGATTTTGGATGAGTTGAAAAGGAAGCTTTATTCGTTTAGAGTTAGCCTTGTCTGTCGTTGGGGCAGGCGAATGTGACACACAGTTCTAACTCTAATTAATGGAGATCAACAAACCCGAACTGAACGATACCAAGACGAACGGAGATCCTTACTTCAAGCTCGCACCCGGCTGACTCCTTTCACTTCTCTCGTCTTTAACTTAACTGCTCTATTTATTTAATATGAATCCGGAAATGCTGCGGAAATCCGGAAATGCTTTAGACCACCGGTGACAAACACCGGCGACTGTAAGTCTGAAATTTCAGTTATCTTTTTTGTTTATCTTAATAAGGCTTCCGCCGGAAAAGGCTTAATGTGAGGTCAAGATACAGTAAGGTCAGCCTTTGACCGGGTTAGACCACCGGCGACCGCAAACCGGGTCATCGTACTCGCTGAACTTTATCACTGAGTCAATTTTCCTCAAAAAGAAAAAGCGTTTTTTTTATTTTTTTCCTCTTCTTTTTCACTTTTGTTAGATATGCCCTCTAAACTATTTTCTATTCTAATCTATTTTCTATTTTAATCTATTATAACAAAATACATATATATCTAGCCATCGTGTCACAGTCTGCACGTGTTCTTAGTTAGGTTTTGTGTTGAGGTAAACCCGATAAATATTGAAAATTGATAATCGAAAAAATTGGGTTATAGAAGAAGTGGTCCAATTTTAATCAAATTTCATACTCATAGACAGACATAAGAAACGATATTCAGAAGTTTCAAGGTTGCAGTTATTACAATAGTGCAGAAAATCGATAAAAAATATATATATATATATATATAAAAGTCAAGATGTTTGTGTGTGTTTATCTGCCTATATGTATTTTTTCAGCCCTTTTATTTTAGTTTCTGCTTCGGGTTTGGCTCTAAGTAGGTATAATTGTAGTTCTTAGTGTCAGCCATGATACCATTTACTCAGAGGACTTATTTAGCCTTCAAAATTCAGTTTACGACAAAAAAAACTTATTTGATATCAATACCAGGAAATCAAAATTGGACTTACATCCATTCATTTTTCTTTCAGTCTACGGTTTCGCTTTAACTGGAAACAACTATTGCTTTTTAGTCTTTTGTGTCAACGTCCAAAGAGTCTGAGTTCCAGGACCATGGATTAGTTTTAAAGTTTTCATTACACCCGAGCAACGCCGGGCTATTCTGCTACTTCTTTATATGTAAAACTCCTGTGGAACATCAGATAAAAATCTATCTGTCATTGAACTATCACAGAGCTGTCAAGAAACAGTCAACAAATAAACAGCTATCAGTTAAGTGCCATACGTGATACATGCTTTGGGCGATCATGTCTCGAAAGAAACATGACTGACTGGGCAGAAGATTATCCTACAGTAGGTTGCCATTGCTTTCTGTGGTAGACTGGTTGCTGACCAAAACTATAGAACCCAATCTGTCCTATTATTTAACCCATAACTGGAGGGAAAAGATGAATAATTAATAATACCTTTCCCAAGGGTATTTGTGCGCAAATGAATGCAAGACATTCAATAATATTGAATTATGGTTAATACCACCTATCACCATATTAAAAAAATGCATTTCTGTGATATTTTAAACTTAAAATAAATAAAATTAATTATACTTTAAATTAGCTAATATTCCGCAAATAAATTTTCAGGAAAGTATATTTTATTTTTAGAAGATGTTCTAATTAAGAGAATTACATTTTTACAATTTTATGCTTAAAATTGTGCTAAATTCAAATATTTTAGAAGTTTCAAAACAAAGTATCCTTCCAATCAATTTAAATTAGTTTCAAAATACAGCATAATATTTTGATTATTGGAAGTATTAAATTTAATCTATTAGCTTGAAATGAAAACTAAAATAAAAGCTTCAAGAAAGTTTTCATTTTAAAAAATCTTTTTTATACCATCGGTATCACAAATCTGTGGTAGTACCTACTTAAATAGCCTTATCAGATTGAGACTTTCATATGGTCATGCATGGTGGCAAACCTGTTCAGAGATATCTAAAATGTCAGCTGTATACAAGTGCTTTCTCTGATCATGAGTTAAAAATTACTTTCATCAAGTAAAGCTTGTGAGTCTTGGTGAAGACCACTCTTCTTTGAACTTTGTGAACTGGGGCTAAAGAATCACAAAGAATTGTACTAAATAATCAAAACCACATAATTTGGGGACATTCAACAGTAAAACCTTGCTTTGCTATCTATTCACTGAAGCTTGTCAGGTAGAAACCTGGCAAGCTTCAATGAATAGATGCATTGCTTTTTTCTCTCTTACCTTCAATCTGTCCTGTGTGTATCAAATTTTCCAAGCACTCTTTCTTCATTATATGCCCCAGAAATTTCAAATATCTCTTCCTGATGTGAAAATGAGTGTTCTTTTTGTTGCCATTGTCATTGCTCCCATGTTTAGGCCATGGTATTCTCAAAATCCTTTTGTCAATAAATGTCATGTTTTTTTTTTATAAGGAAATGGTTAATATTATAATTACTATTACTATTAAATGTTAAGTAAATGTAACTGACTAGTTTGGAACTAGAAATCAGCTCTCAGATTTCACTTGTCTCACTGATAATCATTATTGACACCATTCTGCTTAACACTAACTTTTTTTTTTTTTGTATTTGAGTTGAAGAAAGTAACAAAAAGAAAACTTGGGTTGTTCTGCATTTTTCTTTTGTCTTCAAAAAAAAAAAAAAAAAGTGATAATACCTGTTCAGGATAAATGTTATCCAAAAACCACTGAAAAGTTGTACAGTGGAGACGTTTCCTTAAAGCTTTCCTGTCAGAAAGATCACCATAATTTGTGTTCAGACGAGCATTGGGAAACATCCGGAAAAAATATTCCTGAAAGGCAAAAAAGAAAAAAATTGCAAAAGAAATGAATACAATAGGTTAATAAGAGAATTAATTACACAAAAAGATACAATTGTACAAAACAGACTTCATAAACACATTTAGGTTTAAAATACAAATGAAAATTTTCATATGATTGACAAATTGTGATTTAGACTCAGTCTCCTATTTTGAATTAAAATTATTTTAATAATTTAAGCTTGGAAATTCGGATATAGTTTGAAACAAAGTCTTTTATGTTAACTTGAAATCCCTTTTATAGATTTTGTCATGCAATGTGCGTTGTGGTGCAGTGGATATCGGCTCAGAACAAGAAATCAGGGAGCCGAGTTTGATTCCAGTCGAATTCACTGTATTCACTTACACGCAAATACCCTTGGGAAAGGTATTAATCTGTCTCTTCCTTCCAGTTATGGGTTAAATAACAGGACAGATTGGGTTCTATAGCCTTGGCTGGCAACCAGTCTACCGCAGAAAGCAATGGCAACCTACTGCGGGATAATCTTCTACCCAGTCAGTCATGTCTCTTTCAAGACATGATCGCCCAAGTGTGTTTAATGTAAGGCACTTAACTGACTGAATGCAATGGACATTGGCTCAGAATGAGAAATTGGAGAGCAGAGTTCAAATTCCAGCCAAATTTGTTTCATTCACTTATGCACAAATAGCCTTGAAAAAAGTATTAATCCAACTCTTCTCTCTCCAGCTATGGGTTAAAGACAGATTGGATTTTATAGTTTTGATGGAAACCAGTCAACTGCAGAAAGAAATGGCAACTTACTGCAGGAAAATTATCTGCCTAGTCAATCATGGATCAAAAAAAAAAAAAAAAATGAACACCCAAGTATGTATCACATATGCCAATTAACTGACTGAATCGAATTATGTGTATTGACTAGAAAGGAGATTATGTTGAAAAATAATTGCTGTGTGAAGTAAATACTTTTTTTTTCATCATTAAGCCACAAATTCATTAATGCTTCTGTATATTCCCCATTGAATTGTGTAGTAACAACGAAGAAGATTATGTTGAAAAATAAATATTTCTTGTGTAGAATACATGTTTTTTATGTCTTTAGGCTACTGACTTGTTGATATACCTACATAACACGACTTAATTGATAAGTAGCTTAAAGTAAACATGGTTTATCCTAATTGCTAACATCTTAAGTGTTGGCATTTAGGATAAACCATGTTTAAACCATGCATCCCAAGTGTTGCACTGTATGAACATTACTAAGAAAAACTTAAGAATGTTTTATTTTCAGTTCACTGTGGGTATCTGGCCACTAAAAAGCTGGTAATGAGGACCACCATATATAATTTAGGCTTTCAGATGTATTAACTCTAAACACTGTTTTATTGGGGGCTTAACCACAGTAATATAATCTAATAATTATTGCCCCAGAAAGACATAGCTGATATATCTAATTTCAATCATGACAGATAAAAATGTCAAATCCATTTTCTTTTAAAGAAGCAAAATTACATTCAGAATTGAGGCCAGAAAAATACGCAAATGTACCCGATACTGATCCATCCAAACATAGGCCACCCGAAGTGAATTTTTCATCATTGTATTCTCTCCATTTGGTGAAGTGTATGGACGCCTCTTTCGGAAAACATGGCCAACTCTGGAACAAGGGATTATTTCAAGACGTCCTCCACACATCCAAATCTACAATGTATTTATAAAAAAATATATATATTTACATTAAATTAATGAAATTATTAAATGATAATTAAATAATAAATTATTTTAATTTCATAAAACAGTTTTTAGGGATGATTATAATTGTTTTTCTTTTGTAGGGAGATAGATTAGAACGATAAGGAAAAAAAGGTTTGTTTGGAGCCCTGAGAAGATGCTTATATTTCTTTCATGTTCACACATAGTATATATATAATTTTTTGCTATCTAGCCAAATTTATCTATATTCTTTTCTTTCCATCATCTTTGTTTTTAAATATTCCACATTATAACAGAAAATCTGTCAAGAATTGTGAAACCTAAGAACCTGGACATAAATTTACTGTAGCTGAATTAGTAATATATTAATGTAATTATTAAATAATAATTACTTAAATAATAAATTAATTAAAATAATTATTTTAATTTCATGATAAAATATTTTGGGGCAATGATTAAAGTTGTTTTTGCTTTTTTAATGGATCTATAATGCTTGGTGTTTGGAGTCCTTGTAATGTAGAATCCAATATTCTTTTTATATCTGTAAATATAAGCAATAAACATCAACAGCAAGCTGTATCCACTGGACTACTTCACATGGGGCCTAGTCAAGAAAAAGGGCACCAGAAAATCTGATGTCTACCATAATCAGAGTTATGTCTAAAATTGATAAAGATTTGGGTATGTTAATGCTTCCGACTCCTTATCGAAGCAGCCATTGATGGATTCATTTGGTACGGGCAATTAAAAGAATTCTCAAAATTATTTGAATCAATTTATTTTCAAGTAAAACTTGTCACTCCTGAACTAGGAGTCTTTTTCTAAATTCATGCAAATGTCCTCAAAAAAACTTATGCATACCTGTATATTGTCATATATAATGGATAGGTTGCACATGCTTAGTTTGAGATAGTCAATGTGGATATTTGTAGTTGACTCACAGATTGGTCACACTATAATCTGGAGACTTACATGGCTCTTTCTGAACATAAATATAACTAATATTTGTTAAATAACATTTCTGAAACTACAAACTCTCTTTCTGCAGATCCGTTACTTAAACTTAAAATCTATTTCATAACTCTTTCTTTTGCTCATGATTCTTCTTCTTCATGTGCTGTCTCTCTTCAGGATGTAGGCGATCATGGATTTCCCCTTGGCCCTGTCTCTTGTCATTCTCAATATATTCCCTTTTGGTATCTCTCCCAAACTCTGCTCCCCCATTTATTTACTCAAGCCTATCAAATATGTCCCTTGCTGCTTTCTCCTATCTCTCTTTCCTTTTATCTGTTCTGTGAGTATTAAATTCTCCAGGCCCTCCTTCCTCATTACATATCCCAGAAATCTCGTCTGTCCCTTCCTGATGTTAAGTATGAGTTTCTTCATGTTTGCATCCTCTCCAATACTTTATCATTGCTCACATGCTCAGTCCATGGTATCCTCAGCATCCTTCTGTAAAACCGCACTTCTGCTGCCTCAAGCTTCTCCTTCATCCTTGAAGAGATCGTCCAATATTCACTTCCATACAGAAGGACATATCACATAGTAGTCCAGCACTCTTTTCTTTAAGGTTTGGAATTATCAAAATTTGTAAACTACCCGTACCAGTAAAAGTCAAGGTGAATCAAGTTTTTATATATCAGTAAATGATTAATCTGCATTAAATAACTGTAAGTGAAATTGTAATTTCATAGTATTTACTTATCAAATGTGCGGCTACTCTGTTTAAACAAAAATTTAGATCTTCATTATCTCTTACCCAGTCTTAAAATAACTTGAAAATGATAGTCTTTTATTGTAAATCAGATAATAAATGGTAAATCTGAACAGTGCAAATCAAGCGCTTTTATTTGATGACACAGTACTGTCGGAAGAGGTGATTGCACAAAACTGAAAAAAAAAAAAAAAAAAAAAAAAAAAAATTTTCTTTTTTCCTATGCTATGGCTTATGCTCAAAGCCCAGGTTACTCAATTGGACTATTATACACCACACTCTACTTCAGATTCTCTATGATGTTGAGTGGACAGTTCAAACTGTTGATTCTCATCAAAATTTTGGTGAAAAAAAAAAAATGTCTTACCTATTTTTGAGTATATATGGTCATTGCATTCATTGATTTTTATTAATTTGTTTGTAAATACTTTATTGCTAGTTTTTCAAGTTACCAGCTCGGAACAAGAAATTGGAAAGCCGAGTTCAAATTCTAGTTGAATTCGTTGCATTAACTTACACGCAAATACCCTTAAGAAAAATATAACTCCATCTCTTCTCTCTCTCCATCTATGGGTTAAATAGCAGAACAGAGCGAGTACTATACTCTTGATTGGCAACCAGTCTACTGCAGAAAGTAATGGCAACCTAGTGCAGAAAAATCATACCCAGTCAATCATGTCTCTTTTGAGACATGATCACCTAAGCATGTATCACATATGGTACTTAAAAGACTGACTGACTTTGAGTTATTAAAATTTTCAATTTTTTTACAGTTTAATTAAATCATTATTGTCCTCATGATAATTTTAGAACACTGTCAATTTTTTTATCTGGATTAGTTGAGAACCAAGGGCAGTTTTTTTTTTTTCTTGAAAAATTAAGAAACAAATATCAAATACAAAACCAAAATAATTCATACCCGAAAGGATATTTCCAAATTTTCTCCTCCCCAAAGATCCATACCAGGATCATATCTGCCCATTTCATTAAAGTAATATCTGTCGATAGCAAATAAACCACCAGCCATTGTTGGGGTCCTGCAAGTAAACAAATAGAATTGGAACTGTTTTCTATAATTATGAGAGTTAAATATTGCCATTATTCAACATGTTTTTACAACTGTTATCTTTGTTTTTTACAATGGTTTTATTAAATATGTTCTTTGGCTTTTCCGGTATATACCTGAATAATGTCAAAGAATTTGACAAAAAATAACAGCTGATATCAGGACTTTAGAGAATATAAAAACACTAAGAAAAACATCAGTTTAAATGATGTGATAAAAATAACAAGGATATAGATAATAGACTGAATAATGTGTGAAATAATGAAAACAGTTGGTATCAGGACTTCAGACAATACAAGAAGGCTAAAGAAGACATCAGTTGAAATATGATAAAAGTGATTTCTCTACAGTGATTTTCTCTACAACATGGAATGCAAAATATTACCATGTAAGTGAAATGAACCTCCATAAATCAATCTTCCTTGAAAGAAAGTTGATGCTGTGTATACGGTGGGATTGAATGGGAATTCTTAATGAGGATGTCTCTTAAGTGATGAAAGTTTTATATTCAGACAAGTATTTCTCACAAATAGACTAACTGAAAATAGCAATAAAAAAAACAAAAAACACCCAGAATTCTATAATATAAAAAAATAGTCCATCAGAGGGGTTAATTTAAATACACAAGGGGCAATGGGTTAATGAAAATATACAAGGAGCAATTGGTAGTTGACACTTTCACCAAGAGGGAGGCTCATGAAAATACACAAGGAGCAATTGCTAGTTGACACTTTCACCAAGAGGGGGCAAATGAAAATACACACAGGGCAACTGATAGTTGACACTTTACTGTAGGAGGAGGGGGCTAATGAAAATACACAAAGGGCAATTGGTAGTTGACACTTTCACCAAGAGGGAGGCTCATGAAAATACACAAGGAGCAATTGCTAGTTGACACTTTCACCAAGAGGGGGCAAATGAAAATACACACAGGGCAATTGGTAGTTGACGCTTTCACCAAGAGGGGGCTAATTAAAATACACAAGAAGTAATTGGTAGGCAATACTTTTACAAAGAGGAGGTTAACATAAATACTAAGGAAGCAACTGGTACGTATCACTTTTATCTAAAGAGATGCTAATGCAAATACCACAAGGGACAATTCAGCATGTGACACTTTCACCAAAAGGACATGATTAGCACTCAGAACATAAACTCAAACTAACCTCAATATTGTATAACTGTTAGCAAACGTGTCTCACTAGAGCCATTACAGCTGAGTAGTGAGTTCAATTCTTACTGGGTGCTACATACTTTTGGCCTTGTGCCATATATCTAAGTTACATTTAGAAAATTAAATGCTCGAACTAACAGTTATACCAATTTTTCTTCCTATCTGCTTGACTTCACCCATTTTTGTTGATGAGTGTGACAGAAGCCAAAATGAAAGCCAAAATGAAAAAATGGCTGACACATTTTTACCTGCTTTTTACATTTTCTTTTCTTTCTACCAATAGGCAATTTGGTGCCTTTTTTACAACTGAGCATGTGAGGCTTTGCCACACCAATGAATTTTTTTTTTTAAAAATATCATATCACCTCGAGTAAGGCGGTAACACCACTGATGTGCAGGGGGCTACGTAATAGTGAAAAGATCGGAAAAGTGAAAGCCGGAAACCATATCCTAAACAGGGAACAAGGGATGAGCCTCTTAACCTGTTCAATAGACATGAGTGGAGTGTGAACCGGGAGATAGATAGATCTATCTACTCCAATTGAAAAAAAAAAAAAAAAAAAACAAAACATGGCGGTGGATTACTAAGTTTTAACTTAATAAAAGTCCAGTCAAGAGATATCTGCTAAAATAAAGAATTAAATTAAAGAAAACCAATTAAACATGAAAAGCTTAAAATTGAAAATTAAGCAGGAAAAAAAAAAGGCTTACTTTAAGAATATTTCAAACAAAACAGAACTCCAACACGACATGTGTGTCTGAATTTTGGTCACACCAAGATGGCCAATGGGAGTCAAATTATAACTACATGTTGTTTGTATTTGAAGGGCCATCAGCTAAAGAGTTAATAATGTTAGAAACAAAGAGGCAATATAAAACAATTTCTTTCCCTTATGCTATGCGTTAATAGAAGTGTGCAAGAAAATGCTCAATGGAGAAAATAGTTACACATTTTGCATCACTGCTGTGAAACAGAGTAAATCCAATAAGGGCCAGAGAAAGAGAAAAAAAGATATCAAAGGCCAAAGAAAGAGAGAGAGAGAGATTTCAAGGGAAAGAGAGAAAGCAAGGATTAGTGCTCAGAAAAAGAGAAAGCAAAGACCAGTGGCAGAAAATAGTTACACATTTTGCATCACTGCTGTGAAACAG
Source organism: Ascarosepion bandense (assembly GCA_037127315.1). Lineage (NCBI taxonomy): Eukaryota > Metazoa > Mollusca > Cephalopoda > Sepiida > Sepiidae > Ascarosepion > Ascarosepion bandense. Next base: position 1,160,733 of record JBBBDQ010001161.1, read on the forward strand.
AGTAAATCCAATAAGGGCCAGAGAAAGAGAAAAAAAAGATATCAAAGGCCAAAGAAAGAGAGAGAGAGAGAGAGAGATTTCAAGGGAAAGAGAGAAAGAAAGGACGAGTGCTCAGAAAAAGAGAAAGCAAAGACCAGTGGCAGAAAATAGTTACACATTTTGCATCACTGCTGTGAAACAGAGTAAATCCAATAAGGGCCAGAGAAAGAGAAAAAAAGATATCAAAGGCCAAAGAAAGAGAGAGAGAGAGAGATTTCAAGGGAAAGAGAGAAAGAAAGGACTAGTGCTCAGAAAAAGAGAAAGCAAAGACCAGTGGCAGAAAGAAATATAGCTAAACTGTTTATTGCTACAATACAAACTAACAATGAATTAGATTGAAGTAATTTCCATTTTGGAAAACCAATCATAATGACCAATGTATCATCCTAACTAATAATCATAAGTGGTAGTTCAGAATAAATTTAGAATGCAATAACATACTTGAGTTTTTCCATACCAATGGCAGCATACACAGTAGATAAAAAGAAAAATATTCTTCTTCTCCATTGATAACGCAAAGCCATATACAGATAAAATAGCACAGGAAAAATATTTTTGAATTCAGTTGTTCTCCTCTAACCCAACTGCCATATTCACTGACCTTGCACCATCCGATTATTACCTTTTTCAAAAAAATTCTCTAAAACGTTCTCTAATTAAAACCACATTCAATAGTACACCAAAATCTTTTTCGCATCAAAAACAGCAAAATTTTGCTTTTAATTTTATCGAAGAGCTACTTGATAACTGACAACAAGTCACTGCAAAAAATGGTGAATATATAACTGAATGAGATAATGATATATAAATTTTTTATATATCAAGAACAATTTTAGGGGAAAAGAAGTATGACAAAGTAGAAAAAGAAAAAAGTTTCGATGATGTGCTTTGCCATTTAGGACTTCATCAGATGAAGATTTGGTTTACGAAAGGGGGGGAAAAATCCAACCTGCTGTTAAAAATTGTCTATCCATTTAAATAATGTATGGTCCCACTATGTATCTTACCTAGACAAAATTAAAAAGTGTCATCCTATGCCTTTCGCAACCCAAATCTTCAACTTCATAGTTACTTAATTTTCATTTTTGATTGAACAATATTGACACACCTACAAGCAAGTATATTCTCCAACTACAACTTCAGTCTCTAAATAACCATGAATTCATCTTATATTTTCTAAATAAATCATTTTCACAATTTATTTTAAAATATCACCTGAAGGAGAACAGTATTGTTCTGAAACTTTTGTGTATGATATAATGCTTTTATAAACCATTGTAATAAAAAAACAATATATATATATATATATATATATATTATCCTATGTTTTAAGCCCGACTTGGAGTTTCATGCATTGTGCAATCATTAAGTGCATATGAACTGAATGTTTCTTGATTTGAAGTAGGCCATTCAAATTGAAAAACATTCAGTTCATAATATGCACCTGTTAATTGTGCAATGCATGAAACTCTGGCTTAAAACATAGGATAATGTGTATATTAATATATCCTTTTTGCATTCTTATACCACATTCAGCACTGTTCTATTAACACCTGATTAATATTTATATATTGATGTGTACCTGCACATACACACACGTATATATAGATAAAGTTAATTTCAACATTTCGCTGAAAAATATAGGAGACATTGTTTTTTCAATGTCGAAACAAAATGTACAGTTTTGTAGTAGTTTGTAGTTCATACATATTCTCAATTAATAATAAATATTCATTGATCTATTTTTATTTTGAGCACTGTTTTAAATTAATGTTTTGAATATTGCAATTTTCTTCGTTCCTTATTCATTTGGATAATTTGCTCCTATATAAAGTTGAGCACTCTTGTCATTAATATAAATTTGAACATGGATAAAGTTCATTTCGACATTTTGCTGAAAAATATGGGAGACATTGTTCTTTCAATGTCAAAACAAAATGTACAATTTTATAGTAGTTTATAGTTTGTACATGCTCTAAAGTAATAATTAATATATATATATACATCCATACCTATATATATATATATATATATATATATATATATATATAAGAAAAATTAAGGCAGACACGTTATTTCATGGTGAATCGGAAGTATAGGCCTATTTTAGGCGAACCATTTAACAAAGGATTTTACACGAATTTACATGGATTCATGTAAAATCCTTTGTTAAATAATAAATAAAGATGGAAGCTGATGATGGTTCACCTGAAATAACGTGTCCGTCTTAATTTTTCTTATATTTGCTCTATATGTATTTATATGCATATATGTTTAGAGCTCTCTTAGAGAGTCATCCTACCACTGTATGTACAGGATACTCCTTTGGATTCTTCTATACCCACACTGCATGCTGATATATATATATATATATATATATATATATACACACACACACACACACACACACACATATATATATATACACACACGTGTGTGTGTGTGTGTGTTCATATAAAAACTCACTCAATAGGATTTGACAGAGATTCAGGATGGTCCTGGTATTTGGGTGGTAAAGGGTCCCATCGATAATGCAGACCCCAGTTAAATCCTCCACGTACAAGAGGTGATCCTTCATACAAAAAGGTATCTGGACTTATTGTATCTATAATGGGAATGGTAACAATTTTACGATCTTCAGCAATCCGATTCAGTAAAGGCTGCAGCCATTTCACATTTACTTCCACATGACTGTCCAGAAAAACTAATACCTGAAAAGAAAAGAAAATAGAAAAAAAAAGCCATTCATTAAAGAATTTGATTAGAAATTAGAGCAAACATGGACCTTCATTCCCACACACACAAGAAAAACAAAACAAAAAGTACTGTCAAAAGGATGGATTTTCTATTGGCACTGCTATTATTTTAACTACTTTCACTCCCCAGCAATGTTTATTGTTTTAAAAAGCAATTATTAGATATGTAATAAAACCTAAACATGAAAGTGAATTTATAAATCTTCTTCATTCTTGAGAATTAATAAAAATAATAAACACTATTAGATTGTTTTTTTACACTATTTATTATATTGTTTATTAGAATGGTTGGCAAAATATTGGCTAATTTGCCAATTGATTCAAACTTTATAAAATGGTAAATAATAAGGATTTTTTTTATAATTGCTTCACATATTTTAATAATTTAGTAAATGCTTATAAATGTATGAATAAAAAATTGTTTTTACATGTATTTCTTTATAAATTGGTAAATGATAAATATTGCATTGCATTAGTTTTAATACAAGTATTAGTTTTTAGAAAGTTGTAAATATAAAATTATGTTTGTAAATAAACAATCTAGTAAATAAATATTGTTTTATATTTTTGTTATAAATTCTCAAGAACAAAAGAAAATGTACGAATTCACTTTCATCATGTTTAAGTTTTACTACAATTCTAATCATTACTTTTTTAAACCAATGAACATTACTGATGAGTGAAAGTACTTAAAATAATAGTTGTGTCATGGGAAGAACCATCCTTTTGACACAGTCTTTTTGTGGGCCATGTTTGCTCAATTATTTATGTTCATCAAGGCTACAAATTGCATTATTTACAGTCAAACTAATGTCTTCATCTTTATTATTACATTTTGGCTGTATTACTCTTGAGCCTTCAGGTTTTTGTTGATTCGAGTAACCGTCATGGAATTTCCAACTGAACTCCTAATTTACTTTATATTAGATAGTTCTCATTCTGCTATCCATCTCAAGATATATTGGCTTGTTCTTTTTTATTTTTAGTACTTTTTATTTATGTTGGTCTTGTTTTGTTGTGCGTTGTGGTGCAGTGGATATCAACTCGGAACGAGAAATTGGGGAGCCGAGTTCGAATTTCAGTTGAATTCATTGCATTCACTTACAGGCAAATAACCTTGGGAAAGGTATTAATCCATCTCTTCCTTCCAGTTATGGGTTAAATAACAGGATAGATTGGGTTCTATAGCCTTGGCTGGCAACCAGTCTACCCCAGAAAGCAATGGCAACCTACTGCAGAATCTTCTGCCCAGTCAGTCATGTCTCTTTCGAGACATGATCGCCCAAGCGTGTTTCACGTATGGCACTTAACTGACTGACTTGTTTTGTTTCCACTGAGGTTTAAGAGGTATAGCGGTTGCTATGTTTTTCATGCCCACATACACTCCAAGTCTGCGATTGGCTAATAAATTACTACTGTTTTTGTAGAGGACAATTTAGCAATCGCAGTTGCTTTTTCAATCTTTCGGCTATGAGCAAATTTACCTAATCTGTTTACTACGTGTGTAACCAATCACATATTGTTAATGTGAGATCAAGTTTTCCTGCTGTTTCCTCTGGAGCCTACCTTTTTCCTTATATATGGTGTCTTTTCACAAGTTCTTCAGTAAGATCCCAACTGCTATCCGAATCCAAGCCAATCTTACTCAACACACTTTAACGCACACACCAACACAGAACTTTGTAATTACAAACTTACATTTTTCTCTCTGAACATTTCGCCAAATACTTCACTTGGATATTGTTAACTCAAACCTGTTTTTTCACAACACATTCAAAGCAATTGTATTCTCTGTTATTCATGCTTATCATACAAGCATTGTTCTAGCAATTATTCAGAACTTTCTTCTCTCAGTTGACTTTGATCAACCTGCAGTCAAAGAGAAACAACTTTTTCCTCTTAATCTACATTGTGTACAAATATTACATGCTTTGTTTTTCATTGTCGTATTTTAATATATATATTTTTTGGTTACAAATTGGGGTGGTCGTTATAATTATCTTGAATCTTTTATGTTGGATGAATTGTGTTCATATAAATAGTAGCGGTACCTGCATTTTGGTGAAAACCCACTACAGAAGTCTGTTTGAAAAGAAATGTGACTGGATGTGCTGTATGAGCTATGGGCACTGTCCCCAGTGAGATCTTTTCACAGGGCCAGACAATCAATCAGCAAGTCTGCAAAGAGATTCCATGGTGTTTGCTTCACTAAGTGCATACAAAGAGATTGCAAATTGTGGCTGCTTCACCACTACAATGCACCTGCCCCCAATGCCATGAGCATCCAGCAGTTCCTAGCTGAAAAGAATATTACCATATTGGAGCAACCTCCCTATACACCTGATCATGCTCCATGTGACTTTTTTCTTTTCCCCAAGCTCAAGGGGATCATCAAGGGAACCTGTTTTGAATATGTTATAGAGGAACATCCTGTCATTTCTCGAGAATGGAATGCTCTACTTTATAAAAGGCAGTAACGAGCGTAAAGAATATGGAAAAGGTCTTAGGCAAAGGCATTCACTATTTGATAGTCGATTCCGCTCCAACCTGTGGCTTGCATATATGTGTATTATTGTTAATTGTACCTTAGTACAATAAATATGTATTTCTTATTCCTGGTGTGCAGTTCCATTCTTCAACTGATCTTCTTATACTGTATTCCTTTTCGGGATATATCAGAATATGTGGAGGTCATCAAGAGGGTTGAAACAATGGCAGAGGGACATCCAAGAAGAATCCTTCCAGAAGTGCATAGAAGCATGACAGAGAAGGATGGAAAAGTGCATGAGACTCATGGGGGGGATTATATTGAAGGAGAAACCATGAAGTCTGTTGTTTTGGAATTGAAATAAATTGTTTGCGACACCAGTCTCGTTACTTTTCAGATAGACCTCATATGATACCCAGCCCAAGGATTGAACTCACAATTAATACACCACCAAACTAATCATTCCAGAAATTCAAACAAAAACTACTAAATTCATGTTCATTACAATTGCTTTTGGCTTGTTCCTTGTATGTCAAGATTAGGGATTATCTTCCTGTGTTATGTTAAAAGTGGAAATCAGCTTTCACATACAGTTCATCTATTAGGCTTGGTGCTCTTATCAACTCCATGAAGCAAGACAGTTCAATCAACTGCCAAGTTGTAGATTTTTTGTCAGAGTATTATTCTCTTTTGCAAATGAATTCCTATGAGGCCAATCAAAGTTGCATTGCTGTACTTTATATGGCAAACTTGACACTGGTGCCCACCACTGAAGTTGTCTAAGGCACCAGTCCAATGATTAACACAAGAAGACAGTAACAGTCACTAAACTAAACCAAACCAAGGAACGGGAAGTGGAAGGAGGAGCTCCACTAAGATGCCACTGGAAAATATAGAGAAAGAACTGCATTTAAGGAAAGAAAGAGTAAAAATGGTGGCAGAGATACCCTATCTTCCTTAAACAAATGACTCTCATTGTCCTCGCCAATTCCAGACAAGAATTAGCCTTACAAGCCACTTTTGGACTCATTGAATGTGCCAATTGTGAAGATAGAATGTTGGTGGTGACAACAGCAATCCTTCTCTGAGCTGAAATTAGCATGAAGGTCTTCACCTGCTCTGCTATTTGTTCATAACTGAGGTCCAGGCAATAAGAATAATCCCTGATTAGTGAGAACGGCATTTTAGTACAAAAATGAATGCCTAACTGGAATTTGAATATGGATCACTCTTCCATTTTCTGTATTGTTAAAAAAAACAAAAAAAAAACAGCATTTCTCAACCTGTATGCCTGTGCCCACTAATGCATCCTGAAAGGTAGACAGGTATGCCCCAAGTTAACACAGGTGTAATTTATGAATTTTTATATTTAAAAACATTTATTTTTAGAAAGCTCCATATTTAAGTCAAGTCTTTGTCATTGAATATTTTAAACTGGATGTTAAATTCATTAAACTTTAAGAAGAAGTGGATAATCTTCTCTCTTTAAATGTTATTATCAGTCTCTCGAAAAAAAAGAAATAGATTCTTCACTTTAAATGAAACCTGAATCACTTAAATATACAAATGAAATATCTTAAATGCTTATTTTAGGAGACTTTTATTAATTTCCTATTTTCATGAATAATTTTTCCTTATTAAAACTTGAAGTGCACCTCAGAGTTTTAGTCATTCTACGAGTGCATCTTGAAGTAAAAAAGGTTGAGAAACACAATATTAAATATTAGACTAGCTGTACCTTTGAAAATATTGGTAATAGTGAAATTAATCATTTCCGCACAGGAAACTTGTGACATTCACTAACCAAATAGTTGGCATTACTGTCAGTTAAAATTTATAAAAGAAGTCAATTTTTATTAGAGTTTAAAAAAAAAAAATAGGCTTCTCAAATCCACTGTTATCACTCTTTCTAGGACTAATGGATTTTTCCCCCAGACCTTTTGTCTAAGGTACATATATACAAGGTCTAATCAAAAGTATTGAAACTGGTGCTATAAAAAGAAAACTACAACACATACCAATTCGGCATTTAACCTCCTTTGAAGTAGTCCCCTTCTGAAGCTACACATTTTATCCAGCATTGTTTTTATTGATGTAAGCATTCCTGGAAATCCTTTTTTTGGAATAGTGAGCAGCTGCTTCATTGCATTCTATTGGATTTCTTCAATGTATTAAAATCTTGTTCCTTTCAAGTTGGATTTGATTTTTGGAAAAAGGAAAAAGTGGCAAAGGGTGGTTGTCAGATCTGGGAATATTGTGCTTGATCAAAGACTGTTGCACAAGTCATGCTCACTGATGGAATCTCTGGGGTAGAAAGATGACCACACTCTACACACTTTCCTTCCAAGCCCTGCTGTAAATGAGGGAAGTGAGTGAGAACATTATAACCTAGTATGTATGCACAACAGAGCACAAGATCAATCTGTGCCAATCTCTATTACCACAGCAAAATTACTTCTTGATCAGACATCATACATACATACATCACCACATATTTTTACTGAGGTATGACTAAGATTAATCTTGCACAAAAGAAGGTGGGTCCTGTCTGACAGAAGACTTGTCATAATGATTTGTGGTTGCTGAAACCCAAGTCAGACACTCATGGTAATCCATGTACACCAAATGTTTTTATTGAGACACCATCTTTAGGAAGGTTACCATTTAAGACTTGAGACTCCAGTCGATCCTTATATATAGTAAAAAAAAAAATAAATGTTGGCCTTTGGATCCTGTAAGAAGCTCATCCACCCTTTGACATTTTGTTTTGCTTTTTATCCTATGGGGGTGATATGCTACCCTCCTCACCAACAGAAAGCTAGTTGGGGAGCTGGTTTAGACACTAATCACTCATCCATGTCGAAGGATGTATTGGGTTACATGTTAACAGGAGCAAGCCTATGACCGACTTTTTGTTTAAGGTAGTGTGGAAAATCGACATCTTAACAGCCTCGACCATATTCAAATTCAATTTTCTAAATCTATCTTCTGAGCTGGTAAACATTATGCTATTATAAGGATACAGAAGGCACATCTCTCTTTGGTGGAGATGAGTCACATGATAGCCACTTAGTGACATCACTACAGTGATGAAAGTGGTAACCAATTTCTGTTTATTTTACAGCAGCAAGACCAGAAGACTGTCCCAGCAGCTTACAAGTCTATGGTGCCATTTCACTCTGGGAATATATCTTTCTGAGATATAGAAAGAAATTCCAGCTTGCTATCCTCAATTTGGGGTAAACCCAAGACTCACTGTTTCCTATTCATGGAATATGTCCTCACCTGGGACATAAATGAATCTAGACTCTTAAACATGGCTTCTCCAGACGCAAAAGTATCTCCATATTATATGTAAGACTTTTCCTTTTTGTTTTTTCTTGCACTGCACTTTTCTGTGTACATATATGTGATATATTATTTTTTGTATGACACACACACACACACACACACACACACACATTTTCATTTTTTTTTTCTTCCCTCCCTTTCATTCATGTCACACATGTAGAGTTTTCATAATATTTCCCCATTTACAGTTCTGATGAGTGAGGATGAAACAGGCCAACTGGTGATTTTGCTTTAATATTTGTCATGGGTGATCTTTATAAAATTTTTCTTTTTACCACCATATGTATATATATATATATATATATATATATATATATATATATTCTTCATTTCTAAATGAGTTATTATGCCACCTAGGTTTCTATCATGTGGTGTCCTTTGGGCAATTATGACCAAAAACTAAGTAATTAAATAATATATATATATATATATATATATTGATTGTCTAATGCTTAGTTTTTGGTCCTAATAGGGTTAGACCAGTACACATTTGTATTAAAAAGTGTTCTATACAATTATATTGTAGAACTTTTTAATATTTTCCATTTTTAAACGAGTTATTTTGCTACCCAGGTTTCTACCATGAGTGGTGTCTTCAGGTGATTTTTGATTAAAAATCGCCTGAAGACACCACTCATGGTAGAAACCTGGGTAGCGAAATAACTTGTTTAAAAATGAAAAAAAAAAAAATATATATATATATATATATATATATATATATATATATATATTACTTTTGTGTCTTAGTGATATAAGAGTCTCTGATAACAAAGCATGTTTTTAATTCCTTTTCCTTTCAGCTATTCCATTCCATCTATGAACTATGGAGTTTTTATATCAAGGATACAATTATGTCCATAGTGGGGGAAGTACAATTGGGAAAATAAACCTTTCTTCAAAAGTTCTCTCCTGTTACACTACCTAGCACTTAGAACAAATCACGGTTAATCTACTGAAAATAAGCTTAAAGTACATGTGAGCTGAGATATGTTGAAAACAATAAGTTAAATTACTTACATCACCAGTGGCTTTGGAAGCACCGAACATTCGTGCACGAATCAAACCTTCTCGTGTTCTTGTTCTGTACAGCTTTGCAATTTCAATGTCGTGTAACTTTAGATAACTTGCAAGGTCTTCAAGTTCACCTAAAATTCAAGTCAACAACAAAGAAAAGTAACAAGAGTCAATTATTTCAATGCAAGGAATTGATTATCTTCCTTGTTATTAAAATGACTATTCCCAGTATTCTAAGGATGTTGATAAATTACATCCAGTTGCAATGCTTCTGATTGGGAGGTTTTAAGGAGTGTGAAACCACCTCTTAATTGTTGGTGTTTCCAGGTTTACCCTGACCCCTGGGGTGATAGCATCTGTTAGGGTCACAGCTATGGGCAAATAGCTAATCCCTAAATTGGGGTTAAATCACTATGGAAGTATAAAAATAGATTTTTATAGTAAAAATACCAGTAATACATTTTGATAAAAGTTCTACTAATTAACCCATAGTTGGGAAAATAAGAGAAAAGTTGGATTCAGATCTTTTCCCAAGAATATTTATGTGCAAGAGAATATAGCAAACCTGAACAGAATTGGAAATCACTGTCTGACATGTTGAATTCTTAAAGCCTTCTTTACTTATCATGTGTCTCAGAATTTTCAGCTGTCTCTTAAAATAACAGTTGAGTTGTATAATAGGCACTGTTATCAAAATTAGTGACATGAACAAAAATTTAAAAAAAGTTTTTTTCTGGTAACAGTGTCTATTGGACAACTCAGCTGAAATACTTTTCAGAAATAATTTAAAATGTTAAAAAAATAAATTAAAAAAAAAAAATGAAAACCTAAGTAAGTAATCCAAAATTATTTTTATCCAAATATTAATGGATATAATCAGTGGGAGGACTTTGTGAGGGTGGGGAGTGAAAAAAGTGTTTATTTTTATGACTTGGTGTCAAGAGAAACCAAATACTTGTAATAACAATAGACCGAAATCTAAAAAACAAATAAAAATAATCTTACTCAATGTACTGAAATCATCAACCAAAATGATTTCATGAAGGGTTTCCACAGGGGTGCGATCAATCACACTGTGCATGGATCGAAGTAAGGTGGTGCGGTGCTCATTATAAAAACAGATAATAACACTGGCACGTGGCAAAACTGGTTGATAAGATTTCGTCATGCATCTACAAAGAAATTAAAAATTGCCAGAATAAAAGACTGATAATTGTTATTCACAATAATAATAATAATAATTATCAAAATCTAATCTAAACTTATTTATAAATGGAACTGTGTGTGTGTGTATCTGTCCATTACCTATAGACTCCGAAACGGCTGAACCGATTTTCTTGAAAATTTACACAGTTGTACTATAAGCATCTGTGAGTGATCTTAGCTAGGTTTTGTGTCAAGGTACCCCTGATAAGTATCGAAAATCAATAATCGAAAAAAATCGAGTTATAGAAGGAGTGGTCTGATTTTAATCAGATTTGATACACTCAGAGACAAAGACATAAGAAATGATATTCAGAAATTCCAAGGTTGCAGTTCTTACAATAGTGCAGAAAATTGATAATATATATATATATATATATATATATATATATATATATGGCCTAGGGGTAGAATTGCCGACTGACGCCGATTCGGTCGGGTTTCAATCATGGGTTAGGAAGCAAACGGAGTCCAAGCCCTACTGATGAGCTGTAATACAGCGAAACAGATCTGTCTGCGGATGACTATAGTATTTATGCTCTCACACCCTGATTGAGCACTCTGGAAGAGTGGGAGGCTTTGTAAACAGTAGCTACCCCAGCATATACGCATCGCTCATTTGATAATGAATTGGAGCACTCTAGCTATTGGGCATGTTTATACGCGCTAAAAAGCCGGCCTTCTTCTGCCGGACGCTCGTGGCCTAGGAGTAGAATTGCCAACTGACGCCGATTCGGTCGGGTTTCAATCCTGGGTTAGGAAGCGAACGGAGTCTAAGCCGTACTGATGAGCTGTAATACAGCGAAACAGATCTGTCTGCGGATAACTATAGTATATATATAAAAGGCAAGATGTTTGTGTGTGTATCTGTTTATCTGCCTGTATGTCTCTATTTTTTTCAGCCCTTTTATTTTAGTTTTTGCTTCAGGTTTGGCTCTAAGTAGGTATAATTGTAGTTCTTAGTCTCAGCCATGATATCATTTACTCAGAGGACTTATTTAGCCTTCAAAATTCAGTTTACGACGAAAAAAACTTATTTGATATTGATGCCAGGAAATCAAAATTTGACTTAATCCATTCATTTTTCTTTCAGTCTATGGTTTCGCTTTAACTGGAAACAACTATTGCTTTTTAGTCTTTCGTGCCAACGTCCAAAGAGTCTGAGCTCCAGGACCATGGATTAGTTTTAAAGCTTTCATTACACCTGAGCAATGCCGGGCTATACTGCTAGATATAAAAAAATATTCTTATTCTGCCAGGGAATTCTAAACTGAACCTTTTATTTAATCTAGTGGTTGAACAGTTTCACTGCCAATGTCTACAAATATCTTGTCTAGTTCTTATATTTTTAATTACCACTCAGTTATTGTTTCTGCTGAGTTGAAGTACGCACTACCTAGCCCAGGGATTGAACTCAAAACTGCTATGTCATTAAATTCACAAATCAAAATTTTAATCCACAAGGCTATTATCCTAAGAATGACAACAGCTTAGTGGATTAAAATAATGAATTTCTACAGTAAATCACTAGTAATGCATTTACATGATAAATAACCCTACATATAGAAATGCATTGAAATTAGAAAGAAAGGTATTATTAGGGGTCAGGAATTAATGCAAGCATTACTGTCTCCTTAATTTCAATGCATTTCAACACTAAACTATTACCAGTGTATTCATATTATAAATAACCCTACATTAAATTTCTTGCATAACTGTACTACTTGCATAATTCCTGACCCCTAAAAATTTCCTTTTTCTAAAATAGTTATAATATATTGTAACTTATACAATAATCTGTTTCTGTTAATAATGTCTTCATTGATTCCCCACTTTTTTTAGAAATTTAATTGGAGTAGATAGACTAAACTATAAACCGGTTCACACTCCACCCACGTCTATTGAACAGGTGAAGAGGCTCATCCCTTGTTCCCTGTTTAAGATGTGGTTTCCAGCTTTCTCTTTTCCAATCTTTCCACTCTTACGTAGCCTCCTGTGCATCAGTGGCATTACCGCCTTGCACGAGGTGATATGTTTAAAAAAAAAAAAAAAAAAAATTTACCCAATACAAGATTTGAGAGCCAATCAAGGAAGGGATTACTGAAAGGGTTATGATAGAAATCCAAGAGGTAGTAAGAAGTGAGGATAATGAAGATAATGTTCAACTTGGAGAGGTTAAGATTGTATTGTTCAAGGAAGTCTGTTTTATAAACCAAGAGTCTGTTTTATAAAGTAGCATTTCTTGGAGAAAAGCTGTCTGAATAGAACTTCCTTTTTACATTTGGGTCATCTTAGAAAATCATTTTTACCATCCATCAGCATAGGTGAGGTTAACCTCCAGGAGAATGATTCATTGCACCTCCTAGGACTAACATTTTCCACTGGCACAAAGAAAGATTATACTGAATCATTTGCTATGTCTGCTACAGGGAAAGTTGGTTCACTGTGTTATGCTAGACTATTTTTCTTGCTTTAATCAATCCCTGAGTGATTGACTCATTGTGCCTTCTCTGGCGAACGTTTTCCGCTGACATGAAGTGGGAAGATTATATTGAATCAATTGCTAGGTCTGCTGCTAGGAATGTTGGTTCACTGTACCATGCTAGATAATTTTTCTCTCCAGAATCTATCTTACATATTTATAAGTATATTGCTGTCACAAATGGCCTGGTGCTTCTGCCATATATTTAGAGATTCTTGATAAAACCCAGAAAAGAATCAGTAATGTTATTTGTTCCAACTTAGAATTTCACCTTCAGTCATTTTCCCCACTGCCATAATGTAGCTTCTCTGTGGCTTTTCTATTAATACTTTCTAGACTTTATGAATTGAAGCGCAGTACTATATTGGCAGTAAGGTCTCATCATTTTGCAGTTTCAATGGCTAGATGTAATTGTAAGTTTCTTCTATTGGACTTCTCATTTGTGGAACTCTCTTTCAGCTCCTTGTTTCACAGTCAACTTTGCTTTAAAATTTTTGAAGATCAATGTCAATTGTTATCGTCTGTCTTAATTCCTGTTCTTTTATTATTCTCTCTCCTTAATAGTTGTTTTTTTTTTAATCATTTTTTTAACACTTAGTAAACCCCTTGCATGCATCTTAGTGGCTTTATTGTCTTGCTTGGGGTGAAATGATTAAAAAAAATTAAGAGAAATAATTCTATAATTAGCAGTTAAGGTTATTTACTTCAAGGTTATTTTCTTCAAAGAAACTTTTCTTTTAATTTATACTTATTTCTGTAAAAACTACTAAGAAACTGCTGGCCCAATTGAACTGAAAATTGCTTTTTCATCCAGTATTGTGCTAACAAAAATCATACTAGAATGTGCTACTTTTGCTGTTATGGTAATACGCACACAATAATAACAGTTATATTTTATATATCTGCTCACATGTGGAATCTACATTTAAAATACTGTCATCAGTTTATTTTTTATATGTACGTTTTTCCTATTTGTCTATACTTCCGATTTGTAATTATTTACATGGTTTGGACTGTTGTCCTCATCTTTATTGATATATTCATGACATTTCGGTAGTTGTATTCTCTGACCTCCTTCAGGTGATTGGAATTTCAAACTAAACCCTTTATTTCAATCACTAGAGTAGATTGTTCTTGTTCCATGAGTCATGCTGCTTCTGAATGTCTTAGTTATTTCCCTTTAACACTGAAAGTTTTGTTCACTACTGCTGTAGCCAGGTATTGAACTCACAACACTGAGTTGAGTCACTGGATCTAACCAACACTTTTATGCACTGGGCCATGTTTGCCTGAGGACCAATGAATAAAAGCATTTGTTAATTCCAGTGACTCCTTCAAGATAGGTGCTCTTCAGGGCTTTGTAAATTAATATAGCATCTTTAGGAAGGATACTGAATGTAACAAATAAAGGAATGATATATATATATCTATATATATATACTAATTTTGGACATCCAAGGTTTAAAATGAATTTTAAAAATGAAATAGCATTCTTGAAACTTTTTTTTAGCTTTAATTGGGTAAATGTTCGTTTTAGGTGCCAACGGCTTTTCCCCCTTCAAATTTATCCAAAATAGCATTATTTCTGTGCAAATGTATATGCTGAACTCAAATCAACAATTAGTTATTAAAGAAATTTACCTTTTTTGCTTTGAAAGTCCATAAAAAAAACAAAAAAAAACACTATATCTTGCACTTTTTCTCTCCCGTAACTCTCACAAAGTCATGTAATTAACTGCAGAATGAGGTTCTACGTAGGCAGAATTTTTTGTCGATTTTTTGTCGAATTTTGGCCGATTTTCTTCCTTTACTGAAACTTTCGGCAATAAACTTCCTGTTATGAGAGTAACAAGCGTAGAAATACAATAGCTCATTACTTTAATTTCCGGAAGTACATCGCCGGAAGTATCAGTAATGAAGAAAAATTGACCAAAAATTTGCCAAAATTCGTTCAAATGTGCAGTACGTCATTCTGCAGTTAATTACATGACTTTGTGAGAGTTATGGGAGAGAAAAAGTGCAAGATATAGTTTGCTTTTTTTATGGACATTTAGATAAAAAAAGGTAAGTTTCTTCAACAACTAACAGTTGATTTGAGTTCAGCATATACATTTGCACAGAGATAATGCTATTTTGGATAAAATTGAAGGAGAAAAGCGTCAGGACTTACAACGAAAATTTACCTTTAATTGAAAGCTAAATGATTAAATTTACTATTTCCAGTAAGAAAAATAATCTGGTGTATTCCAAATAGAAATTATATTGATTGAAATGGAATATTTTAATATCTTTAATTGAAATCAGCAATTTTCACACATTTGTAAGCAAAAGTTAATTCTAGGTTTAAAAATCTTCCAAAAATAAAATATACTCTTGAAATTTTATTTGAGGAATATCAGCTGATTTAAAAATAAATATTATTTACTTCAAGTTTAAAATAATGAAGAAATGGATTTTTGCAACAAAAGTGATGATTACGTAACTCATCACTTGCTAATCACGTAACAAGTACTAAAAAAAGGTGTTGAAATTTTTCTATGGAAAGTTTATTTATTAAAATATAATTTAAGAAAATGACTGGTGGGCCCCTTTTTATATAATTTTTAAGTGCTCAATAATCTTAAAAATGTTAAAAAATATTCTCCATAATCTAATTTTAGCAATGTAGACTTTAAATTTACTATAGTCATTGCTCATATTGTCTGATAATGTTGTATATGGTTAAACATACTTAAAAAATATTTCATATACATAAAAAAAAGTTATTTTAGAAATTTTGAAGCAAAATGATCTGTATTAAGCTTTTCAGTTTTTGATTAGTAAATATAGTTTTCACTTAATAAAATTATTGCCTAACCAGATTTAAATAATGCAGAATTTTAAAAGGTTTATATATTATAAATTAATATATTTAAAATTTTTTAAAATATTCATTACAAAAAAAATAAATTTTCTTAAGATAATATAAATCTTATTTATAAAAGTAATTAAAAGCTAATTAAGTAATATCATTATTTTATTGCATTATTTTTCACGATTCAGAGCAGAATTTTGAAAAATGAGTAGTAGTTCAGAAAATAAAATTGATGAATTACATTCTCCAAGGAGTCCAGCTTTTAAACTAAGAAAAAAAATTTTTATGAAGATTTTCTAAAAACAAAATTTCAAAAATAATTTAATTCATTTGTGAATAAGTCCTGTAAGTTTCATTGAAATCTAACAATTATTTAATTTTTGAAGGAATTTCCAAATCAATGTGTTTTTCACTGGAAAAAAGGCACAAAAACACTAATCATAAATATTACAATACATAGACCACTTATGCAAAAAGATTTTTAACCAAAATTTTGAACATGCTACAAAAGATTAAAAATTTAATAAAATGAAATACTTTGTTCTTTCTTCTTCATCATAACAAATAACAGTTTGGGGCCTTTTTTTAAATCATACTATACTGTTTTTTCAGTGAAAAAGTGTCGGTACTTAAATATATATCAATAGATCAAATGCAGGGATCCATTTGACATTTCTCAGGAATAGGTAAAAGAATGAAAGCAGTATATATCAATAGATCAAATGCATGAATCTGTTTGACATTACACAGAAATGACACTTGATTGTGATGGTTAAAGGAATGAGAGCAATATATATCAAAAGATCAAATGCAGCGATCTGTTTGATATTGCTCAGAAAGAACACTGAACATGACAGGTAAAGCAACGAGAGCAATATATTAAAAGAGCAAATAGAGGGATCTGTTTGAAATTCCTCAGGAAGGGCACAAAATAGGGATAGTTAAAAGAATGATCCATTTGACATTCCTTAACAAGGACACTGAACATCTAAACTTATTTATAAATGGAACTTTGTGTGTGTGTATGCGTGTGTCCATTACCTAGACTCTGAAACAACTGAACCGATTTTCTTGAAAATTTACACAGTTGTACTATAAGCATCTGCAAGTGTTCTTAGGTAGGTTTTGTGTCGAGGTACCTCCGATAAATATCGAAAATCAATAATCGAAAAAAATCGGGTTATAGAAGGAGTGGTCCGATTTTAATCAAATTTGATACACTCATAGACAAAGACATAAGAAATGATATTCAGAAGTTCCAAGGTTGCAGTTCTTACAATCGTGCAGAAAATCAATAATATATATATATAAAAGGCAAGATGTTTGTGTGTGAGTCTGTTTATCTGTATGTCCTGAATCCACAATTTTTATCCGATTCTCACCAAACTTCACACAAATAGTCTTTAGGCTGAGTCTGAGTTCCAGGGCTATGGGTTAGTTTTAAAGCTTTCATTACAACCGAGCAACAACAGTATTATATACTATATAATATTATGTAACTATTATATATTATGTATTAACAGTATTATATACTATATAATATTATGTAACTATTATATATTATGTATTAACAGTATTATATACTATATAATATTATGTAACTATTATATATTATTTAAGTATTTATACTGCTAGTATAAATATAATAATATATACATAAAAAAGAATCTCAAGAAATTATGAAATACTCAAAGAAAATGTTATCAAGTTTATGTAAAAGCCTTTGTGTCTTCATTTTGTAAGTTGTGAAATCTTACGTTAGATCATGATGGCATAGTTCTTTCAGTTAAATGACATATGTGATACATGCTTGGGTGATCATATCTAAAAAAAACAAAAAAAACATGACTGACTGGGCAGAAGTTTTCCTGCAGTAGGTTGCCATTACTTTCTGCAGTAGAATGATTACCAACCAAGGCTATAGAACCCAATCTGTCCTGCTATTTAACCCATAGTTCAAATAAAAAGAGAAAGAGTTATACCTTTCCCTAGGGTATTTGTGCATAAGTGAATGCAACAAACTCAACTGGAATTTGAACTCAGCTTCCAAGCCGATATTCACTGCACCACAATGCACACTTCCATGTTGCAATTTTATCTTATTTTTATTGATGTTTTTCTATTAAGCTACATCTTTTAACTTTACACTTAAAGGTGAAATGGTTTACTATATTATATTTTAAATACTTACGCTGGGTTACGAGTGTCAGGAATTTTTCGATGGTAACCAAGTCTCTCACTTATTAGTATATTGAAGGCATGTAATTTATAGCCTAGAAATAAAAGAAATAGTGGAAGCTTATTTAACTTTTAAAATGAACAAAATAAATATAAAACTGGGGTAGATGGGACTTCATTTTTTATTATAATGAGCTTCTCTTATTTCAATTAGTTTGCACTTTCTTTCCACTCGAAATCAATCGCAAGGAAAAACATTTTGATTAAAATCACCAGATCTTATTTTTTTTTATTTAATCATATCACCCCAAGCAAGGCGGTGACGCCACTGAGGTGCATGGGGCTACTTAAGAGTAGAATGATTGGAAAAAAGCCGGGAACCACATCCTAAACAGGAAACAAGGGATGAGCCTCTTCACCTGTTCAAAAGACGTGGGTGGAGTGTGAACCGGGCGATAGTTAAGTCTATCTACTCCAATTGAGAACAAAAAAAAGAGAAAAGAAAGAAAAAAAAGTGAAAGAAGATAAAGCTGGGAACCACATCCTAAACAGGAAACAAGGGATGAGCCTCTTCACCTGTTCAAAAGACGTGGGTGGAGTGTGAACCGGGCGATAGTTTAGTCTATCTACTCCAATTGAGAACAAAAAAAGAGAAAAGAAAGAAAAAAAAGTGAAAGAAGATAAAGCTGGGAACCACATCCTAAACAGGAAACAAGGGATGAGCCTCTTCACCTGTTCAAAAGACGTGGGTGGAGTGTGAACCGGGCGATAGTTTAGTCTATCTACTCCAATTGAGAACAAAAAAAGAGAAAAGAAAGAAAAAAAAGTGAAAGAAGATAAAGCCGGGAACCACATCCTAAACAGGAAACAAGAGATGAGCCTCTTCATCTGTTCAAAAGACGTGGGTGGAGTGTGAACCAGGCGATAGTTAAGTCTATCTACTCCAATTGAGAACAAAAAAAAAAGAGAAAAGAAAAAAAAGTTACAAATATTATGACTGGCTTTAGTCAGAATAATTTGTATGAGACATTTTAATTAAGATTAACAGTAAAATGTTAAATAAATCAATATTTAAGTAGTATTAGCAGTAATATTATTTTGAATTTCTTAGATGAAGCATTATTAATTATTATTAATTTTTTATTAGGATTTCTTTCATCTCATTTCTGTTACTTATTATTATACACATAGTAACTTAAGTGCAATACATGTTACATACTTGGATGAACATGTCTTGAAAGAGACCTGAAAAATCGGGCAGAAGATTTTCCCACAGTAGGTTGCCATTGAGGTGGACAAACATAATCTCGCTGCTGATCTTGAGAAGGATCTGCACTCAGTGGTGGACTAGGGTAAGAAGTGGCTTGTAAATTTCAATGCTTCAAAAACGAAACTGCTATCTGTCAATTATTACAGGCAACCTCTCCTGCCCACCATAAGCATGAGCCAAGCGAATCTCCCTGAAAGCAATATATTGCACCTCATCGGCCTTACTCTATCGTCCAACCTCAAGTGGAATCATTACATTGAGTCAATAGCTAAATCTACTACTGGGTTGGGTCACTGTGTCGGACTAGAAAGATTTCTTACACCTGAATCCATCTTGCACATATACAAATCGACCATCTGTCTGTGCATAAAATAATGCTGGCATATATGGTCAGGCGCCCCTGCTGTTCATATCAGTGTTCTCGACAGGCTCCAAAGAAGAATCTGTAACGTGATAGGTCCCGATTTGACAGCTCGACTCCAGCCACTTTCCCACCAGCAGGATGTTGATTCCCTCTGTCTGTTCTACAAATATATTCATGGCTTCTGCTCCAACGAGCTTAAGCCACTAGTGTTTCTGCAACTGGAATTTATTCGTGCAACCAAACCAGCAACAATGTCCTACCCACTTGCAGCCAAATGCATCTGTCAATTCTACACCATTAGCTTCTTTTCTCGCACTTCCCACCTGTGAAACTCCCTTCTGTATGCTCGCTTTCCTGATGGCTATAACCTCCAGAAATTTAATTACAAGGTCAATACCCATCACTTATCCACTTGACTCCAGTTCTTTCTACATCACCCTGTATATCTTGTTCTTTTCCTTTCTCTCTACCTTCACAATTGTCTTCACACCTGTGTTTCCATCCTTCTCTTACCCTTTCTCTGACACCCACTGTGACTGATCCGTCTTTTTCTTCACTCTTTTCTTGTCTAAACTTTTATTCTTATGTAGCCCCCTTCCCATCAGTGGCAGTACCACCTTGCTTGGGGTGAAACTATTAAAAAAAAAAAATTTGCACATCAATGAATTCAACTGGAATTCAAACTCAGCAGATTGATTTCTCGTTCTGAGCCAATATCCACTGCACTACAACACAATATAAGGGTAGGTTTAGGTTTTATTACAATTCTAATCATCACTGAAAAAACAAACACTGATGAATATGGAAGGTAGTCAAAATAATAGAAGTGTCTATGGAAAAAAATCGTCCTTTTGACACTCCTTTTTTGTGTACACAAAGATCCAAGTTTGCCAAAAAACTGATGATGATTGGAGAGTAGAGCAGCTATTGACTATAACAGTCGAGATAAGCATATATAAAGTCTGAATAGCAAAGAATATAATTATGGTAATTCTTAATCTCAAATATTAAGGCAAAAAATTCATCAGATACCTGAAGAAAGCTGTATATTAGAAAGGCTGAACTGCTATGTTTTTTTTGTTTCTTTTTAATCATATCACTCCGAGCAAGGTAGTAACGCCACTGATGTGCAGGGGTCTACATAAGAGTGAAAAGATTGGAAAAAAGAAAGCCGGGAACCACATCCTAAACAGGGAACAAGGGATGAGCCTCTTCACCTGTTTAATAGACGTGGGTGGAGTGTGAACCAGGCGATAGTTTAGCCTATCTACTCCAATTGAAAAAAAAAAAAAGAAAAAAGTGAAAAGAAAAGAGAAAACCAGAAACCACATGCTAAGCAGGGAACAAGGGATGAGCCTCTTCACCTGTTCAATAGACATGGATGGAGTGTGAACCGGGCGATAGTTTAGTCTATCTATTCCAATTGAAAAAAAACTAAAAAAACAAGGGGAACAGGCTGGTTCAAATATCAAAGCCGATAATAATGATAATGCCTCATCTCGAAAGTTCCAACAAAAATGATGTGAATAAAAGTTCATTTGGAAGTCATAAATGAATCAAGAAATATTGTCTTACAGAAGGGAAAAATTACTAAATTTATTTATCTTTCTTAAACTGAAAAGAAAAAAAAAAAAAAAAAAAAAAAAGGATTTATTAAAATAGACTGGTCCACTTATAAAAAATTGGAGAGGGAGTAATTTTTGTAGATTCAGTCAGTTAAGTGCCATACGTGAAACACGCTTGGGCGATCATGTCTCAAAAGAGACATGACTGACTGGGCAGAAGATTATCCCGCAGTAGGTTGCCATTGCTTTCTGCAGTAGACTGGTTGCCAACCAAGGCTATAGAACCCAATCTGTCCTGTTATTTAACCTATAACTAGAAGGAAGAGACGGATTAATACCTTTCCCAAGGGTATTTGCGTGTAAGTGAATGCAATGAATTCAACTGGAATTTGACTTGGCTCCCCGATTTTTCATTCTGAGCCAATATCCACTGCACCATAACGCACATCCTTTTGTAGATTAGCATTCTTTAAACCAGGGTTTTTTAACCTGAGGTTCATGAGCTGTTTTCAGGTGTCTATGAGGATAAAATAAAAATTAACCTTTATATTTTCTATGCAGCCCTTGTTCCAATCAATGGTTTCCCATTAAAGGAAATACAAGAAAATATATACTGCAACTGTTTGAAAGAAAATGCACCCAGCCACTACTTACAGTGGTGACCTTTAGGCATCTCTTGACTTGCTGCTAGGTCCATGTTTAAAACA
Source organism: Ascarosepion bandense (assembly GCA_037127315.1). Lineage (NCBI taxonomy): Eukaryota > Metazoa > Mollusca > Cephalopoda > Sepiida > Sepiidae > Ascarosepion > Ascarosepion bandense. The sequence continues at coordinate 1,183,004 of JBBBDQ010001161.1, forward strand.
TCTCAAAGTTCCATGGTTTTATCTCACTTTACTCTATCCACAGGAGAGTGACTCATTGATCCTTCTCGGGCTAAGGTTCTCCACTGACATGAAGTGGAAAGATTATATTGAATCAATTGCTAGGTCTGCTACTGAGAAAATTGGTTCACTGTGTTGTGCTACACTATTTTTCTCACTTTAATCAATCCCCGGGAGAGTGACTCATTGTGCCTTCTCGGGCTAAGGTTCTCCACTGTCATGAAGTGGAAAGATTATATTGAATCAATTGCTAGGTCTGCTACTGAGAAAGTTGGTTCACTGTGTTGTGCTACACTATTTTTCTCACTTTAATCAATCCCTGGGAGAGTGACTCGTTGTGCCTTCTCGGGCTAAGGTTCTCCGCTAACATGAAGTGAAAAGATTATATTGAATCAATGCTGCTAAGAAAGTTGGTTCTCAATTTTCTTCTCATATACTGGTGAGGATAAATTGACCACAATTTCATTCAAGATCTCCAATTCCAAGCAGTTATCCATGACACTACTCACACATCCAAGCTTACACCACCTGTAAATCCAAGCTTACACCACCTGGTATTCCCAAGTATATCTCTTTTCAATTCATGATTGACTTAGCAGAATTCATGCTATTACATCTTACTAACCAAGGCTATATGATCTTGTCTGTACTCTTATTTAATCCATAGCTTGAAGAAGAAGAAATGGATTCATACCTTTCTGAAGGGTATTTGTGTGTAAGTGAATGTAATGAACTCTACTATTCAAGTTCTTACTCTGTGCTGTTATCTGTCATACCACCTATACATCCAAGCTTACACCACCTAGAATTCTCAAGCATCTCTCATTATCAGTTCATGGTTGACTTTGCAAAATTCCTGCCATTATAATATGCAGTAGACTGGTTGCTAACCAAAGACATGGGACCCAGCCTGTACTGCTATTTAACCCATAGCTTGGAGTTAGAAGAGATGAATTCATACCTTTCCCAAGAGTATTTGTGCATAAGTTAATGTAATGAACTCTACTCGAATTTAAACTATCCTCTCCAAGCTTCACATGCAAGTTTACAGCATCTGATATTTCCAAGTGAGCACTCATCTAAGTACTGGCCAGGTTTGATCTTGCTTAACTTTGGTGATCATGCTAAAACTGGTGTTTCAATGGAATAAGAGAAGGATGATAACACTGGTGTGAAGAAAGCAGCATGAGAGTAGAGTGGAAAGGAAGAACATGATAAAAAGGTTGCCAGAGAAAGTATGCGAGTCAAGGAGATAAGAGATGGCAATTGACGCTGCATTTAAATTCTTGGAGATTGTAGCTGTCAGGGAAGCAAGTATATGGAAGGGAATTCCACAGGCAGGAAGTGCAAGCAAAGAAGCTGCTAGAGTAGAAGTTGCAGTTACATTTGATTGGTTTAACTGTAAAAGGGTTGGATCTAGTTGCTAGTCTAGTAGCTTGAGTAAATTCATGCAGAGGGGGCACCATGAAGGTAAGCTCATCAGAGCAGAAGCCATGAAAGTATTTGTGGAAGAGACAGAGAGAAGCCATATCACGTCAATGAAAAAGTGACTGAAGTTGACCTATGAAGTCGGGATCAATTACATTGCAGATTCTCCGTTGGATTTTGTCAAGAACCCTGAGATGAATAGCAGGGGTATCCAACCAGATGTGACAGCAGTATTCAATGCACAGTGGGATGGTAAATTTTTTTCTGTACATGATGGATTTAGGTGAGAAAAACTTCCTGGCCCTACAAAGTGAATCAACCTTCCTAACAGCAGATTTAGCTATGGATTCAATGTAGTCATTCCAATTGAGGTCAGCTGATAGAGTTAGGCAGAGTAGGTGCAGTGTTTTGCTTTCAGGGAGACTAGCCTGATTCATGCTGATGAGGGGTAGAAGTGATTCTCTATGGTGGTTAAAGAATAGTAGCTTCATTTTAGAAGCATTAAAATTTACAAGCCATTTCTTATCCCAGTACGCCACAGATTGGAGGTCCTTTCCAAGATCAGCAGTGAGGTTTGCTTTGTCAGCCATAGCAGATTTCTTATCGAGGCAGGAGGAAATGGTGATGTTGTCAGTGTAGATGCCTACTTGGGATCTGATGACATCAAGGAGATTGTTGATGAAGATCAGAAAAAGTGTAGGACCTAGAAAGAGCCTTGAGAGACACCCACATTCATATGATATTATCTGGAAGCATGCCCATTCAATACTACCTTCGTTACCTGATTTGAAAGGACTGACTGGATTAGGTCAAACAAGCATACAGTTATACCACAGCCCTGTAGCTTGCATAGAAGGTCAGCATACCAGACTCTGTCAAATATTTTAGAGATATCTAGTGCAACAGCTCAAGCTTTGCCATTCTTATCAAGAGCCTAAATATGTACTCTCTGATGATCATTAGCATATCAGCACTAGACCTGGTGAAGCAGAAACCATACTGTTTATCAGAAAAGAGGCCATGGGTTATGAGATGTTGATAATAGCCTTGAACACTTTGCCAAAAATCAGTAGAAGGCTGACAGAGTGATAATTAGAGGGGTCTGAGGGTTCTCCTTAGTTCTCAAATACAGGAACCACAGAGGAGGACTTCCAGCAGGCAGTGAAGCAGTAGTTGTAGAGTTTAGAGAGGACAGAGGAGAGTTCAGGGGGCACATTTCTTCATGACAATGATTGGGATTCCATCACCTCTGTTTGCCTTTGAAATTATGTAAGAGACCAGCGATTAGCTAATGTGAAGGTCACTCAGTTGAGCCTCGGTTCTAGGTGGGAAGTCAGGTGCAGATACCCCAGATGAATCAAATGTTGAGTTGGTGAAAAATATACGAGCAAAGCATTCAGCCTTGTCTGCAGAAGATGTGAAAACCTCAAATTCATTGATTAAAAGGGGATTGAAGGTTTGCTATTATTTAACATTTTTACAGAGCCACCAGTAATCTTTGGAGCCAAACTTGCGAGATGCTATACACTGCTTCATTCTTTCAACAAACAACAGCTTAGCATCATTTAGGATCCTCTTGCACTCATTACAAGCAGAAGCAAAAAGGTGCCAATTATGGTCAGACGTGTGACTCCGATAAAGCCAGGAAAAGTGATTCCTGTTTGTTATACATGTTAAATTTGAAACCATATTTATATCAATGATATCTGCATACAAAAATAGACTTTTTAATTGTACAAAAAGATTTCTTTTAAATAAAGAACAAACAGGAATATACACTTTTATACGTTTCATTTTAAGCAAGCAATTGCTTTGTAAAAAAGTGTTTTTTTTTCATATTATTACAAAAATACTTTTTCTCATTAAAGAAAAAAAGATGTATACATTTTTAAAGTTGTGCATATTTAAAAAGCTATACGACCCAGTCTGTACTGCTATTTAACCCATAGCTTTGGGGAGAAGAAAGAGATTCATACCTTTCCTTATAAACAGATGTAGATATTTTTAAATTAGTCATATTTAAAAGTAAAGGACAAAAATTTACATAAATTTACCAAAGCATAAAAAAATGTGTAGGTACGAATAATGTGTATGACATGTATAAATAAGAAACTGAGTTTTTATTTGTTTTTTTTTTAACCACTCACCTTAAGCAAGGCAATAAAGCCACTAAGGCAATAGAATACTGGATGTGAAAGTATATGAGAAAAAGGAAAGAATTATTAAGAGAGAACAATAAAAGAACAGGAATTAAGAAGCCAAAAAATAACAATTGACGATGCACCTAAATTATTCAAGATTAATGTTGACTGGAAAGCAAGAGGCTAGAAGAGAGTTCCACAAGCAAAAGAAGAAACTGTTAGTATAGAACTTACAGTCTAGTCATTTCAATTAAAAAATGAAGAGCAGATAACTCTGTAAAAATCATTGATTCATTCATTTTGTATGGCTTATCAACCCATTATAGGTTATTTAAAGCCAGGGATTTTTTTTTTTTAGATAATAACAGTTTAGTGAAATACATTACTAATTAACTGGGTGGATAAGAAATGGATTCATACCTTTCCCAAGGGTATTTGCATGTAAGGGAATATAACCAACCCAACTGGAATTGGAACTTGGCTCTCTTGATTAACAATTTTTAGCCATTATCCATTACACCATTTGCACATCCAATCTCACTGCACCTGTTATTCGCAAAGCAGTCACTCATCCATGTATTGGCCAGGCTTGACATTGCTTAATTTTGGTGATTATATGAAAACCAAGGTTTCAATGTGTTGTGGCCATAAACTTTGCAAAAGTCAAGTATCATATAATTCTGCTTGTTCCTTCCTTAGTTACTTAGTTCCTCCGTCCGTTAAACCACTGAAAACAGATACCACACTCTCTACATGAGCTTTTCCTTCCCCTCTATCTTTTTATAATCCATAAATGCTACTCTCCTCAGCCTTTCTCTCACCTTTGCCAAACGGAAAGGTAGTAAAGAGTGAAAGAGTAGGCGGAGAGAGCCTATAGCATTACCGTAGCAGTAGCAGCTTAAGCTGGTGGTTGTAGCAGTAATTCTCTGTGTGTATATGTGTGTGTACTGCACAATATAGTAAAAATAGGTAGGTTTGTTGTCATATCCCGCGACCTAATAACAAAATTTCTGGGCTCTACACCCTTGGCTATTACTCAGTTGGTCTTTTCTGCTTACAATGGACACAGGGGCCATGATTTTTCAGTAATAAAAAAAAAATATTTTCTCTTTCAAAATCTATCACAAAATAGTGTACAGTATTTTGGTCATGGTCTGTGCATACGACACTTAATATAAGATTACAGTAAAGTAGCTTCTATGGACATTGCTTTTTATAGATATTTTAATAAAATCACTCTCTGTGTTATCATTATTTTATTATCCAATACCTTTATGTTTGAAGACGTTACTATCATTTGTAGTGTGACAAAGTAAAATTTATCCAGGAAATCATAATTATCCTTTCATGGAAATTTCACAGGTTCCGCTAGTTGATATTATGAATGGGAAACACTGTCTAAATAAAAAAAAAAAAAATCAGTATCTTTCAATTCTGACAAAAGTACAGCTTGAAGGTGGGGCAAAGAATGCCTAAATGCTTGAAATTATTCCCCAGAAAACTTCTCTATTTAGACCAGTCTGTTTATGTAGTAACAAACAAAAAAAAAAAAAAAAAAAAAAGAGTTCCAAGATTTTTTTTTATGATTTTGAAATTAAAATAAAACAAAACAATTCCAACCTCTGTTTCGAGTTTTCTCGTCTTCTTCTGTTTTTACCAGTCCAATCATATTCAGATGCGTGGCATTTTGTGACATAAACTTGACATTTGAATTACGTTTTCTTGCTTTCTCTTCCAACAAATCCTTAATTTGCTTTTGTAACTTTATCTTCTCTAGTCTCTCCTGATCTTCATGTCTTTTCAGTCGATTGTCGTCAATTTCTTTCAACTGTTTTTCTACTATGTCATCTGGTGGAGGCTTGAATGTATACTGAGGCAAAATCCGAATGCGTTTTTTTCCACCTGGGGCATTATCATTATTAATGAAGTAAAACCATATTCCTCCACTGAATAAGAACACTCCCAGCGTCAAACGTATCAACTGTCGTTTTCGAGGCATCCTCATTTTTCAGTAGGATTTGTTTTGCAATAAATAAAAAATTGGTCTTGGCATTCTGCAATAAGAAAATGTAAAATTCATTTAGATCACTATCAGAATAAAAGTATCAATTATCAGGGGTGAAAAGTTTTAAATTTCTCACACGAAGTGTTCTTTGTGTCATATATTATTTCAGACCAATTTCATTATCATTCATAAAAGGGGGAAAAAAATGATCTGAAAGAATCCATGTATAATATTAAGTTGAGTCATAAGAAATTTCTATTTTTGGAAACTGATTGTAATGAAAACTGTATCATCCTAAGTGTCTATTAAATATTAACAGGTGATAAAAAAGTGGGCCATTGCTGTGGAGTAGTTTTCACACTGAAGGTTATAATTGTGCTATGTCAGTTGCTAATCGACTTAATGTACCCAAAATTGTTAGGAACTTGGTAATCTTCCACTGAAAGCTGACTCCTTAGTATTCAGCTAACTGCCGACTAATATCAACTGCCTAGTAGTTCTACTGAACTCCAATAGAAGTCTAAAGAACTCCTATGAACTTTCAGGAACTCCACCTGTTAACTTCCTGTTAACTCTTATTAATATAAGAGGGAGAGTCCATTATCTGAGGAATAGGTGTGTTTCACCATAACAGCCATCCTGGATATGACTGATAAACTGTATACAGCAGCAAAGCCTCTGATGAGGAGTTTTTGAGGAGCATAGAACCACTTCTTAATTGCTGTTGTCAGGCCCACCATGACTTGGGGTGGTAGCACCTGTTAGGATCCCAGCTATGGGTAAATAGTTATCCTTTAAACTAGAGTTAAAACAATATAAAAAGTATAAAAATACTCCCAATATATTTAAAAAAAAATAATTACTAGCAATAAACATATTCTTTTCATATGACTATCTTGTCAGCATTAAATAACCCAGTCATGTTGATATGATGTAAAACTAATCAAACGTGAGCTGTTGCTCATGTTGAGGTTGCATTTGTTGATATTACTGCATTTGTAGCTAATGCAGCAGCAAAAAGGTGCATAGGAATGTTTTATCCAATATATTTGTAAACAGTCACCATGTCTTGTGTTTAGCACACATTTTATATCTTGTTGGTGAAGTATTCTCATACTAGCCACAATTTGATAATGCTGCTCAGCTAAATACCTTCATAATGTCATTTTTTTTCAAAAACCCTGGACAAAATCCACAATTTCTGAAATGGCTTAAAGCCTGCTTACCTAAGCAATTAGTGAAGCTTCCCTCTGTTCGAGTGGTAACCCAATGGAATTCAAGGTTCAAATGAGCCAAGTATCATTCTTTGTGTGTTCAATTTTACAAAGGATTCTTCAAACAAGATAGAAGCCACAGCTTGGCAATAGACCAAATTTATGAATTAGTAGATGATAGTAAACTGCACCATGCATCATACCATAATTTATGTCTCAATTTGCATTTCATCAATGAAAACTGTACTCGTTTAATAAAAGCCTTGACAAGCTTAGAGGAGACCAAGTTACCACTTGCATGTATTCTGTCCAATAATAACAGAAGATTGGCATTAACTTTATAGTGGCAAGCTGAAAACAATATTTGGTTTAGAAACTGACCGTCTTCTGTCTGAACTAGAAAGCACAGAAAGGAATAAGGTTATATTAAATTTGCAGGATGTATTTAGTACAGAACTTTCAAAGTGGAACAACTGTTCAGATACTCATCTAGTGTACGAGTTATACAAATCAACTTGTCTGTTCAATCCTAGATGGCTACCACATGTAAGCCATGAAATTGGTAGTTTTGAAACCATCAAATATTTGCAAGATTCATCCATTAAACCCTTTGAAGAATTTCAAATTTATATAAACTACAAAGATTACCTACCAAATCCATTCAGCATCCCAGTATTTTGCAGTGCCAATAAGATCAGATTTCCTATTTTGTCACAGATTGTTACTAAGTTTCATTCTTTTAATCATCTGTGGTGCTACTTTTACTTAATTCTTATTTAAGATTGTAGCATTCTGTTTCAAGAGTTTTCCAGGAAACTCTAGTTAGATTAAAGGCAGAAGTATGAGGTATGAAACCCTATTAAGCTGGAGCAAGTTACCCAATGGGTGGATATTCCAGCCAGTAAAAGTTTTAATTTTCCTTTTATTTTCTTGTTTTAATAATATCTATATAGTGTCACATTTTCTCAGTAAATATTATAATAAATAAAAATAGAAATCTATACTGAAAATGCAAAGAAAAACGGAATTCTATACTGAAAATAGAAAAAATAAAAATGGCATTCCTAAAACCTGAAACAGAATTAAAGAAAATTTGAAACAGAAAATTGGGCCCTTTAATTTTGTAATGAGATTTTACACTTTTGATGTGAATGTGTAGACTTTTTATGGTAAATGTTTAATGTTCCTTGTAGGGGTGCACCGATCAATTGGCAGGTAATCGGTCTTATTGGCTGATTAATCGGCCGATTAATTACCTTTCTCTTTCCTATTAAATTTAAACCATTTAATAAATGCCAAATGACTCATCAGATTGCTTTAACACAGTAACTGCCAATTTAACTTGACATTTGTTAAGTGTCTGGCTGCTATTATGGCTTTTTACCATTTTTTTGCTTTATTAAATGAAATTACAAAATGCAAAGTACAATTTCCAAATTTTAAATGAATATAATTAAACAACTAGATAAGAAAAAAGAAATTACTACAAAGTACAAATTCAAATTCTTATGTAACCCTATTTCCACAAAAAAAAAAATATATATATATATTGCGAAGGAAATTATTATTAGTGGTATTGTTGGTTGTGCAGTTTATTGTAATTCGCTATATGAGCTTTGCTTAGAAATATTTGATACTATGTACTTGTAAAATCCAAAAGGTGGAGAAATTGGCTAGAGATTAGGGGAAAGGAAAAAATATATTTTGCCCATTGTATTCAGAAGCGAACTTATACCCAGTAAAAATGGAAGATGACAATAGTTAAAACAAATTGTCAGGATTTTTTATGGGGTTAGGGTAATATCAGATCCTTAGTTCTCACAATTGCTGGAAAAGGATTTGAAAATTTAAAAACCTAAGAAGAGGACAAAAAGATAATTATGTCATATGAAGTGTTGTTGCCTCATTTGTTAAACCATAACTGCACCTTGAAATGTGTAGGTGGGAAAGACTTTTTGTTGAAATTAAATAATCTCATTTGGTCAAAGATCTAATTTGCATAGATACCCAGTGTCCGTCATCCATCCCTCAAAAGAATTGGGGACAAGTATAAAAATCGAGACCCCAGTGAGAAAAATCAGTAGAAGCTGCTGAGCCAAAGAGGCCAAACGAATTTACTGCTGCTGTCGCCAAAACACCCCATTTCAGCTGTTTCCATAAAGCTTTGATAAAGAGCTCTGAAAAGACTTTTTTATTTGGGAAAATTGAAAGCTCTAATTATTCTTAACAAAAACTATGCTCCGTTATGAAAAGATTTTTTTTATTTGGAAAATTGAAAGCTCTGATTATTCTTAATGAAAACTTCGCTCCATTGTGAACATTGCACCTGACGATTGTACATTCTATTTTTTTTTATTTATTTATATATAAAGACTTTTTCTGTAACTCATCCAGGCGTCTTCGAGATTATTTATCTATTTTTCTTTTGGTGCCATGTTTAACACAAGTGTACATGTATATCTGGTCTGGTTTGGTTTGAGGTAGTAGAGAAACGGCTACCAGGTTTTCAATGTGTCTTTCCTGAGATCAAAGAACAGCGTGGGCAGGAAAATTCACCGTTGTAATAGACGTCTTGAAGACCAGCTGCTGTGATGATGTCATCATCACGATTAGCAACCCAAGAGTGTCGTCATAACTGCTGCCGTTTCGACAGCATCAACCCCGACTCAGGTTCCGGCCATCATCATCATCATCACAACAGGTTCTAGACCAAAGGGCAGCGAGCCAGCCAGAGGCAAAGCGTCACACTTAAGTGAATAACTATAAGCTGAAGTTCTGCTTCCACTGGAGCATGCTGCAGTGGTTATCACTGCTCTGCACCTTCTGCTGCTCTACTTCCTCTTCTATTCTTGCTGCCTGCCTCCTCTGCTCTTATAGTCTCATCAGTATTTAAAGTTAAATACTCTTAAGTTGTAATATACAAACATTAGAGTTTCTCCATTCTCAGGACACAGTCTGTTCCTCGTAGGTTCATACACATTACCACCTGTACTAAAGAGCCTCTCACTCTCCACGGATGAAGAAAGTGTGCTTAAATATTTTGAAGCCAGTTTACTCAGGTAAGGTCTCCTGTGTCTTTTTCCACCACTGAAATGGATCATCACCTCTTGTGAGCAGTGGTAAAGCTGCATAATGATCAAGTTCTTTTGTGCACTTACAAATAAGGGATTTACTCCTTTTGAGTTTAGATTGTGCTTCTTGAATTTCTGTTGTACTTGTAGTTGCAGTCTCCAGGTTTAACTCAGCCTCTATCTGCTCTAAGTTTGGATTTGTTGCTGTAGGCTTATTTGAAGCTAATTCATCAAACAGGCTTGAAAGAGATACAGTTTTACTTTCACTTTGATCTTCTTGACCCTCAGCAGAGCTTGAAGAAGTGTATCCTGATTCTGCTTCATTATCATCAGTAGAAAGTAGATGATGTTGAATCCAATTCTTAATGGTGTTTTCCATGTCATTTTTTTTAAATTTAAATTTGAAGCTTGGATCTAGGAAAGTAGACACACAAGCTTTTATCATGTAGACAGGATGAAAATCTTGTTTTCATTGATTCACTGAATTGTTCAACAGTGGTAAAAAGGGTTCCACTAAAGTCAGAAATATCAGAATTAGATTAGACAGCTTTTGACAGAAATAACCCCAGAGCTAAAATTGTAGGTATTATCATTGATATGGTTGAAGTTCTGTTACTTTCTTCTTTAGTGATTTCTTCAAATGGACTCAGTAACAGGACAATTTTTTGAACAAGTCCCCAGTGGTAAGTTGTTAAGGTAGGAATCTTATCAACAACATACATAACAAGAGCTTTTCGTTATTCTAAATTTCTTTTCAGCATATCAGTCAGTTAAGTGCCATACGTGAAACACGCTTGGGTGATCATGTCTCTTTCGGGACATGACTGACTGGGCAGAAGATTATCCCGCAGTAGGTTGCCATTGCTTTCTGCAGTAGACTGGTTGCCAGTCAAGGCTATAGAACCCAATCTATCCTGTTATTTAACCCATAACTGGAAGGAAGAGATGGATTAATACCTTTCCCAAGGGTATTTGCATGTAAGTGAATGCAAGGAATTCAACTGGAATTTGAACTCGGCTCCCTGATTTCTCGTTCCGAGCTGATATCCACTGCACCACAACGCACATCCTTTCAGCATATAAGATGTTGAATTCCACTGTGTAGTCACGTCTTGAATGAGTTTATGTTTTTCCAAATTAAGCTGATCCTGTATTTCAGTTAATTTGCTAATGGAGAGCGATTAAAGTGAGAGACTATATTTCTGTTAGTTATAATGATTGTCTTCACAGCCTGTTGGGAATATAATAAGTCATTTATCGAGGGTTACAATGTATGTATGAAGCATGATAGTGACTAAACCACATTCCCTGACACCAGCAACCATATTTGCTCCTGAATCCCACAAGACTAAGAAAACTTTATTGAAGATTTTATACTCATCCAGAACATTGTGCAATTCTTCACTTATTCTTGCACCTGTATGTGTACCAGGGAATGGAACAACTCTAAGCACAGCTCTGCAATGTTCAAAGTCATTTGAAACCGAATGACCTGTCAAACTCAGAAAGGGAGCATTATTTATAGTAGCTGTCTGTAGTCAAGGAAATGCTGCTAATTTCATCAAGAGACGATTGAATTTTAGTTTTTACTTTTGTAAATATATCTAAAATTATTTTTTCAGTGAAGTACTTTTTTGATGGAATACTCTAATTTGGAGAGAGTTTTGCAATAAGCCTATTAAATCCAATGTCAGATGTTACAGAATATGGTTGAATATCAACAGCAATCATTTCTCCTATCAGATAATGGATCTCTTGTGACCTGTGGTCATTAATACCCCAAATTTTCTTCTTGGCCAATATTGATTCTATAGTAGTTTGGTGTTTCGCTGGAGGCTTGTAGTTGCTGCCACTTGTTCCTGCAATGTCTGTCCCTAAACATTCATTGTGTTTCCTTTTCTTATCTGCAACTTTTGCTTCTTCTGGATGAACTTTTCTAAGATGGTTTAACATATTAGTCATTGAAAAAGTTTTTGTTGATTTGCCATCCCTTGATATGATGGCTTGAAATAACTTGCAGACAGATGTATTCTTATTCTTGGGATTGACATCAAAATTCTTCCAGCAGAAACTGGTTGCCATAATGGTTGATGGTTGTTGTCAATATTTAATTAATTTTTTATGTATTTAAATTACTTATGTCTGATATCTAATTAGTAATTTATCTCAATAAAACATGCATTATCTTAACCAGAAAAATAAAAATACATCATGGAAGCATGGGTCCAAAAATAAGGAACAAGAGTATGACTAATGAAGAATGCTTTATTTTCAGTTTGCACTTGGTCGCAATTTACTGTACAATTCCTCAACGTGAAAACTGAAAGATCGAGTAATAATTTTCTTTGAGAGTGATTTAAAGTACAAATTGATAATGTTAATTCGATAGGAAGTAAAAGGAGAGAAATTTTCCATATGCTTACCTCTATTTGCCTTAAATTCAGTCCAGTCACAAAAGGCTACATGTTAGCAGCGTGCCATGCCTGTTATTTGAAAATACGGTGTAGTCAGTGCATGTCCCTTCGGTGAATTTTCACCAACAAGCAAAAAAGGAGTTAATTTGTCTTCGTTTACAATATAATTAAATTAATATTAGTACTATTAATGACAACAATATTTGCTGATAAATCAGCATTAACAGACCTGTTAATTGGCCAATTTGCGTATCAGTGCATCCCTAGTATATTGAACATTTGTCCCACAAACAAGGTTGGCAGACCCATGTGAATCCGGGTAAAAAAAGTGGTAAACAGAAAACAATTTAAAACAAACAGTAATTATATGCCTGTATTAACAAGAGTAATTTGAAGTGTGTTGTGTACAAAACAGAAATGAAAGGAAAATACTTTGAAACTAACAAAATGTGCTTGTTTCATGAATATGTGTGTGAGAGAGAGTTTGTAGGGGCCTTGGTTATGTTTATCAAATTGGTCTTGTGCCAAACACAACCGAAGTCCCCACAATTTAAAATTTCAGATAGTTGAAAGAATAAAAGTTTTAGGCGAACCTGAAGGAAACTACCACCATCTTTAAATTTGTTGTTTTTCATTTTTTTTTTTTACTTTTTTCAGCACAGTCTTATCGATTATTACATAAAGTTTTCAATTATCCAAAAAAATGGAAAAATTTCAATATTTAAACAATTTTCGCGGGGGCTCAGTTTCTCATACAATGTTCTTGTAAATCAATCCTCCATTTTGGAACCACTTATGTTGGGGTCGCTTTGTTTTGGTTTTTTGGGAACGAGTTGTTGCTCTTGTTTTAGTCTTTTTCAAGTTTTCTTCAGTTCTTATGATGACATCTTCCTTAGAAACTCCAAGAATGGCTTTATTCAAAAATTTTGCAAACGATTCAGTTTGTGACACACACACACACACTTATGCAATCACGCGATTGTATGTATTAAAGTCAGTATGTAACCATTTTATATTTGAATAAATGTCAGCTGCTTGCTGATTGGGTTGAGTTAGCCAATCAGAATCAAAGTAAGTGAACTACACTTTTACTGCCAAATTATGAGGGTATTTGAACACCTATATATACAATTTGCTGCGCATTTTTAGCAAGTTGGCACTGACATTTCTTACGCACACATCATATCAAACTATACGAGCCTAAAGCCAAACTCACTCTCAAATTTTAACAATTCTTTTTAGCAATAATATTCCTTACATAAATTTCTTATCACACTGATAAATCTTATAACAACAATGAACATTCCAACTTTTTTACGTTAAAAGCTCTAACAGAAATTTTCATACAGTCTTTGGGAGACAATTTCAAAACAATTTCACATCATATTCAACTTCCATGTAATTTATGTATTCTTGTTATTATTTGTTAAATACACTGGATCGTTGCAAATTGATGTTTTGTCAACTTCATTCCACTTTCTATTTGCTTGTTTACGGAATGATTTTAAATGCTTATACAAATAATGGTGGTTCGAAAGGATTTGGGTAGGAAGCTCCTTTTGGAAGTGGCCTTGTGCCATGTGAAATCCAACAGATAAATTAATCTAAATTAACCTTGTGGTGAAGCCCTCACAAGTTGTTTATGCGCAAACAAAAAAGTTAATTGCACTTGGAACCACTCGCCGGTACGATACCAGCACCTGTAAATTTGTTGATCTTCAATTTTTTTTTTACTTTTTTCAGTGCAATCTTATTGATTAAACCCTAAACTTTCCGATTGACAAAGAAAATAGTAAAATTTACTATAAGGTTGTATGAAAAACTGAGCTCCCTCTCCCTAAAATTGTTAAAATATTGAAATTTTTCCAAATTTTCTTTGTCAATCAGAAAGTTTAGGGTAGGGTTTAATCGATAAGATTGCACTGAAAAAAAGTAAAGAAATAATTGAAAATCAACAAATTTACAAGTGGTGGTAATATCGTACCGGCGAGTGGTTCCAAAATGGAGGATCAATTTAACGTTGTATGAAAAACCGAGCCCCCCGCCCCCCAAATTGTTTAAATATTGAAATTTTACCAAATTTTTTTTTGTCAGTCGGAGAGTTTAGGGTGTAATCGATAAGACTGCACTGAAAAAGGTTAAAAAAAGAAAAACAACAAATTTAAAGATGGTGGTAGTCTTCTTCAGGTTATCCAAGAAGTGGAATTTTATTAACTGAACACAATAACAGTAATTTCACTTCTTACAAAATTATATGTAAACGTTCAAAAAATGAGTAAGTGTAGTGTTGCGTTAAGGAATCTTGAATTCATGTACATAAATAAATACAAATGAAAACTAACACTACCCATGTTTATTTTTTATTGGGACGTTTGGAAGAATGTTCAGATTTCATTTTTGATACTCATTAAGGCTGAAAGTTGTTGAGTTATGAACAGAAGTGAGTTATCAATCAATATAAGATAATAATAGCAAAAACAAAGACATGTAGGTACGGGCAAGCTTCATAGGAGATTAGCGCGATTTTTTAAAATTTATTTGTGAAATTACCTTTTGGGTGCTTAAAAGTGGGGTCGTAAAATGGGAAAGGATGGAAGGGAGTTAACCGAATAAATAGGGTGGTTGGTAAATTATTAAAAACAGGTTTTTCAAACGAAAAACAAGGCCTCAAAGAAATAAAATTAAAGTAAAACTAACTAAACTAAAAAGTGTCCATCAGTATTTTTTTAATCGAAAATATTTCTATGAAGTCTTACCCTCAACAAATGAACATCACAAAAAAAAAATTCCTTTTAAAAGAAAGATTCTCGTACATCATGCCAACAGCTTTTCAACATGGTACATTTCAAACTCAAAGCAATTTTTTTTTTCCAATTAGTCTCGGATCAGTCGAAAAAAAAAATTATTAAGATGGGGTTAGGTTCTTATCAGCATTCAGTTGGTTGGAAAGAACAAAAAATTAATAACCAGGGAGCATTTTTAATTGAATTTCTCACTTGTTGAGACTAATTAACAATTTTTCAAAAAAATAAGATTTCCCTGTTTTTTTTTTCTAATTTGATAAACTTGTAGTGTTGACTGTTGTTGATTTTCTCGTCTCCACATAGTTCTAAGTTCTTCAAGACAAATTTGTTCACTTATTTTTTTATTTTTTCAAGTATTCCACCGAATGAAAACTTCTTGACAAGTTTAACTGTTCACTTTTTGGTGAAATTATTAACCTCAATAAAAATTATTGCTATTGCATTTATTTCTTCCGCACGTCTTTAAACCTGGATTTTTTTACAGGCGTGCAAAAGTGCTAAAATATTTTTTTTACCAGAATTTAAATACAAAATTGAAAACTTAGTTTTATTTGTTAAAAAAAAAAACGAACGTTTTAAAAACTTTTGAATACATCTAATTTTCTTAATAAAATTATTTTAAAAGTATATAAAAAATCCCAGTTTATTTCTGACAGAATGTGTTTCTAAATTTAAATGTAAGAACGTGTTATTTTCTACTTCTCATAAAATAATTAATTTTATAATAAGAAAATTGTATTCAAAAGTTTCTAACGTTCGTATTTTTAACAAAAAAAGTTTTCAATTTTGTATTTAAATTCTTGTAAAACTGTTTTTTGTGAGATTTGTCATATGATTCAGTAACGTGTTTTTGACTAAAACAAGAGACAGCTGATGTAAAAGAAAAAATACACCACCTTAGAGTAAAATGAACCGATTATTGAAAAGATATGTGACTAAGGCATTCAGAAGAAAAATGAAGAGCATTTTTACCGAACTTATAGGTAGACCTTTCCAGCGACGAAAGGCCACACCACATACTAAGTTTTGGTTGGAGTGTCCTGAGTTTTGACCAGTAACGGAAAATCTCTGTGGGTGGAAGTATTCGATTTGAAATTAAGAAACTTTATCTACTGTTGATTCCGAGTTCTTGAACTAAAGAGTAAATTCATGAGTAAAAACTAAATGTAATTTACAATTTACATTAAAAAAAAATGTTTGTTTTCGTAATCATTCATTGTCATTTTAAAATTTGATTTTTCTGGGACGTAATATTTTCATATACTTTTTTAATACAGTGAACAATGGCTGGAATAAAAATTTTTTTTTTTTAATCAATGAATAAATATTTGAATGTTTTTTTTTCATTCACAACTGGTTTGAGTTCCCAAAAAATGAATGAACTTAAAAACATTAAAGTTTAAAAGTAAAACTAATTCAATTATTTCTTTAGAGATGGTCGAATCTAGAGCATGTGAATATTCGTATTTTTATTGGTAATAATAAACTAAAAAAATAAAAATAAAAATATGTAAAAAATAAAAATGAAATAAACACAAACAGTAAAACAACCCAATACGCACTATCGCCGTTAATTAGTTTTTTTTTGTTTTTTGACAGTGTTCCATGTCAGATTAAAAACGAAATTAAAGATCATTGTTATAAAAATAACTTTTGGTTAAATTTATTGAATAATAATAATAATAAAAGTTAATTTTTTCATTAAGATTAAAAAATAAAAATAAAAAATAAAAAAAGAAACATGTTTTAGTTTACTTTTTGTTTTGGCTTTTTCTTCGACTGACTTGACGTTTAAAAAATCTGGAGAAAATAAGAAAAAAAAATTAAGTTTATACACACCTGAAGAGATTCCGATATTTGGCTTTAGAAATCATAATTTGATTTAAATAACATGATAAAATGGAAAAACGTAACTCCTAAACACATGAAAAAACCATGTATTTTTTATTTCTTCCTCTTTGTTTGTGGAGAATTGGCATTAATTTTGACAAGAACGATACAAAGTTACTTCCCCTGATTTTAGCAAGACGTTTCGAAATGTCATTTTAAATTAAGAACAATAATAATATCGTTGTCGAGTATGCCTATCATTATATCAAATTTTATTTCTGCTAAATCCAAGCTCTTGTGCTAGACACAAAAACTTAGAAATAACAAGATATTAATAGGCGCAAAATTATAAAACATAAGACAACCACAGCGTAAAAAATTTTAAAAGAAAAACAATAAATTTTTATTGAATAAAAAAGTTAAAAAGAAAAACTAAAAAAAGCATATTTCCAGTTTCAGTCAGTCATTTAAAAATGCCATAGACACGCTTAAGTGATCATGTCTCGAAAGAGACATGATTGACTGGGCAGAAGATTATCCTGCAGTAGGTTGCCATTACTTTCTGCAGTAGACTGGTTGCCAGCCAAGGCTATTGAACCCAATCTGTCCTGTTATTATGAAGCTATAGGGTGTGTTTAATGTTTATTGATTCGGCCTTGTGTCATACATAACCAAACTCCCTACAGTTTAGGATTTATTCGTTATTTTCAGAAAGGTTATCATCAGGTTGAAGATTGGTTGGTTGGTTGGTTGGTTGGTTGCACAAGGTTGGAATGTGTGCGTTTGTGTGGAATAGTGAAAAAATTAAAAATATATATTTTGCATGTTAACATAGAAATTTATTGATAGAGAAGGATAACATGAATTGTAGCAGTTAATGTTCAATGAGAAAGTTAAGAGTATCAAGAGTTGTAGAAATGTACATAGTAGTAATTTGTTGGAAAGAGTTTGTGTACATAAGTATGTATGAGCATTTGTTTGAATGGAGAAAAAAAATAAAAGGAATCAGCACACAAGAAAGAAGGAGAAAGAGAATGAATGTGCAACGCAACCTTGTCTGAGTTTCTCCCATTACATTTTAGTGTGTTGTCTTGCTGCTCCCATCTGACTGTCTGGCTGACACTGAACGAAGCCTTTATAGTCATTTAGTTTTTTTGCACTGGATCACCAATTCTTCTCATCCTTGCAAATCACTTCCATTGGTCAGAAAATCAATTTAACATCTACTCACAAAATCCGGTTTCAGCTTTTTCTTTAAGCACATGGTCAATTCTTTTTCTATTTGGCAAAACCAGGATTTCACACGTCGTTGTGAATCTTTGTAAAAGTGAAGAAGAAAGTTGCTTTTAATTCTTAATTTCCTATCCACCACAATTTAACCCATAACTGGAGAGAAGAGACAGATTAAATACCTTTCCCAAGGGTATTTGTGAAGGCAATGAATTCAACTGGAACTCAAACTCGGCTCCAGTTTTCGAATTCCAGTTTGTATCTTTTTTTTAAAATGGTAAGTAAGCATGTGATGTTTTGGTGCAAGGAATATGGTATAGTCTGTTTGGATCAGTGATTGTAGCTAGCTAAACTTTTTTAATATAAGGCAGATGAAGAACAGCCTTCCCCACTTTTGGCTTTGTGCCACATGTTTTGTATTTATATGAAAATAAAATGTCACTGCTAGCCATAAGGGAACTTTGTATACTACTACTACTGATTCAGCAAGACTACATTGATTTCAAGTGACATTTTATTTCTTGATTATGTTATCGTCATTCAATGCAATGAAGACATAAAAAAAGTTACTTAATGCCAAACTTAAAATTTTTTGTATGCAATTTCATGCCTTCAACTATAGACATTTTGAATGCAGTTTTATGCCTTCAACTACAGAAATTTCAAATGCAGTTTTATGCCTTCAACTACAGAAAATTTGAATGCAATTTTATCCCTTCAACTACAGATATTTTGTACATAATTTTTACTTTCAGAGTAAAGATGTTTCATAGATATGTATTTTTGTAGTTTATTTAAATGCTTTTAACCCTATTTTTCTGAGGTAGAACATTATGCTGATAGTTTTAGTATTTTCAAATAGTTTTCTCATGTTTTCTTTGTAGCATTTATGTCTTACAAGGGCTAAGTGAGTACATTAAGTTAAAATGTGTTGCCTTGTGGTGAATATGAAATAAAAATAACTCTCTTTTCTTCACTGTTTTCAAATTTGTGAGCCTGTGCAAAAATTTATTTTGACCAATAGAAAAAGAATTTGGCTCTGGGCTGAAGAAAAGATCAAGGCAAAGTTTAGCTAGCCTATGTGAAAATTTACTTTGACCAATGAAAAAGGAGTGGCTTACAAACTGAGAAAAAGTTACGAGCTGATGTCAAATAGCTTTTTGATATAAATAGTTGAATCAAATAGAATCAAAGAAGAGAAAGAGAAAAGCAAAGTCCCATACATATCAAATTACACACTGATACATTATTAGCCACTAATGAGAGCTGGGGAATTTCAAAGAACTCAATTCAACTCCTAAGCTGATTACCTTAAAATATATCTTTGTATTCATGTTGAATACAAACATGTAAATTTTATATATGAAATGAACTCTCTCAATTTGTTTTAAGCATTTTGGAATATTACTTTATGTCTGATGATTTAATATGAACATTTTCTCTTCTTGGTAATTCATCAAAACTATAAACCTTTGGTCTTTGATTAGTTGTTGTGAAATAAGCTACTGAAATTTCAAATGTGTTAATCTGTAGGTAAATTTCTTATCTTGTTTCAATAAAAATAACATATGTGTTTTCTTGTCATTATCTTTACACACTTCAGCCCTGTGAGTGCAGTTTGGCATGTTGTACATGTTGGTTGTCTTCATTTTTCAGCAAGTATGGTTTGATAAGAAAAATTCCAAGAACAGCAACTTTGTGCTGTTTCTTGTTTTATTTTCCAAACTCAACACACACACACACACAATAAAATTAATTCACACCACGTGTATCTCAAAAAAATACAATTGCGCGGGAATTCACCCCTGTGGGGTTAAAAACAAGGACGGCGAACCCAAAAGCTCGGACATAGTGGAAAGCACACCACGTGGTCAAAAATATGATTTTTGGACCAGTCAGGGCTCGACATAAGAAACACATTTCTTGATCTCCCCGGAGCCTCACAATCCAGATAAAAGGAAGGTAGAAACTCTCAACAGAGCAGAGAGCCAAGCAACCAGCTCACACCAAAAGGGCACATGACAGCTTGGAGCACACACACACACACAGAATCCAGCAGTTCACACAACAGGCAGTATCATGGATCAGCGAACATTCTTTCACCCTCTCTTTCACTCATCTCGCTCTCTACACATCATCCTACCTTTCCCTCTCACATTCCCAGTTCCTTTCTTTCTTCCTTTTTACAGCTTTATGGACAACTTCATTTTTGTACAAAAAAATAATTCTTTTATTTTTTTTACAAAAATAAACAAAAGTTTATTTTACTTTATTTGTAGTGCATTTTTCTTTTTGTTATTTGTTTGAGGGACTTCTTAGTTCCTCTACAGTCTTTATTTTTCAGCAAGTATGGTTTGATAAGAAAAGTTCCAAGAACAGCTACTTTGTGCTGTTTCTTGTTTTATTTTCCAAACGGGCATTCACCCCTTACCAAACCTTTTGGGGTTCAAAACAAGGACGGCGAACCCAAAAGCTCGAATGTAGTGGAAAACACACCACGTGGTCAAAAATATGAATTTTTGACCAATCAGAACTTGACATAAGAAACACATTTCTTGATCTCCTGGAGCCTCACCATGAAAATAAAAGGAAAGTAGAAACTTTCAACACACACAGAGAGGAACAGCCAGCTCGAAACACAGAGGGGAACGGACAGCTCGGAGCACACATTGACAGAGAATTCAGCAGTTCACACAACAGACAGTATCATGTATCAATGAACATTGTTTCACCCTCTCTTTCTCTCATCTCGCTCGCAACACACAGTCCTTCCTTTCCCTCTCACATTCCCAATTTCTTTCTTTCTTTCTTCCTTTCTACAGCTTTACAGACAACTATATTTTTGTATAAAAGAAATAATTCTTTTATTTTTTTAACGAAAATAAACAAAAGTTTATTTTACCTTATTTGTAGTGCATTTTCCTTTTTATTTATTGTTCGAGGAAATTAGACAAGCCCCCTACAACTTTGTGGAAAAAAGCTCGAACATGGATGCTTCCCTGGATACTCAACCTCTTCACTTTTAAGGTGAATCGCTGTCATACCTTTGTAACATTCACTTCCTACTTATTCCTTCTCTGTTCATATCACGCACCTCATTCAGTAACTCTCTATCTTAGGCGGCCCTTGGCTCTTATATTGGGTGAATAATATTAAAAAATGGATAACAATGGCATCTTCATTTCTACTTTCTGAGAAAAGGTCAATGAATTTTAATGCTTTACTTTACTTTTAAAATTAAAATATATGAAAAAACAAATCTTTTGTAATATAATCAATCAATTTGTTTTACCTTTTCTTGGTTAGACCTACTTCTTGGTTTAGGCAGTTGAATAATTCAAACTGATGTTGATGGAAGGTGCATGAAGTGAAATAAAGAAAGGCAATAATTATAAACATTTTATTTCATTAGTTTAAAAATGTTAGCTTTGTTTAAATGTATAATCATCTAGCTTTTTTTATTGCATGTTCTTTTGAGAAAAGTGTATTTTTATGTAGACCAGATGGTTTGTGTGAAATCTGTTACAAATGTATATGGTTTTCTGCTCATTGGTTAAAACCTGCAAAAATTTTAAGGATCCATTTTCAGTTGATTTTTTTGTATATATTGACCAATGAGAGACATGGTCTCAAACTCTAATAACATTCTGAATAGTGAGGCAGAGAAAAGCCTAAATTTTCTGTCTAAATGATGCTCAGGTCAGTCGATAACCTTCTAACAGTAAGGAGAGAAGACCTTTTGCATGCTAGGATCTTTTGGTGGCAAGGGAAGAAAGCAGGTTAACATCAAAGAAGGCATTGGCATCAAGAAAGCTTTATTACCAGCCAGCCAGCCATAGAGAAACAAGAGAAATTGAAATTCCAGTGAAAATTCTCCTGAAGGTGAACAGCCTAAAATGAAAGGATTTCAGTGAAATTTTCTCAAGAACAAACTGTGTAAAAAGGGACTTAAAAAAAATTGCTGTGTTCCAGAGACGTCTGTGTGGCAATTTGAAATAAGTATTTTCATTTTTTATCAAAGGTAGTTGCACATGTGGTGAATGTGTTAATCTAATTTGCTAAATCCTGCTAATTTATAGCTAATATTATGGATGCATGTTCAATTAACTATATCCACATTTAAATTTTTGCAAAATCAGATGAAAGCATCCAATTAAAGAGCAATAAATCACCCTTTTTGAAAAAACAATGATAAATTTTATATCAATCAAATACAAAAATTGGTGGTTTTTGATGTAATTTGTGTGAAGAATGTATGTGTATGCAGATATTTTGATTAGACTTGTTTCTGTGTAGATTAAACAGTTCAATTATTTGTAATTCAAAATGTTAAAGTTTGTCGAAGTTATCTCTCTTTGTTTTCCTGAAAGAGAATACTTTGTCCTTATTGTTTAGAAAGTTCAATTGTTGAATATAGTTTTGAATACTAGAATGATGATTGTTCTTGTTTGAAAAAATTGTTAAATGAAGATTTCCAGAGTTGTTCGAGTGAGTAAAGTTAAAGTTGAAATTGGAGTCGAAATTGAAGTTTACTTTATGTTAAGAAAAGTCTTAACTTTAGAACTCAAAATGTCGAGTGATGTAGATTTTGGTAACAATCTGTTGCTGTTGCAAGACTCACTGAATTTCAGTGGTCAAATCTTGTTTTTATAATTTTTTTTAGTCATGTGGATGGATCAGTGAACACTATTGAAATTTTTGGTGGAAACCTTGGTTTAAACATGTTCTTGGAAGTGTTCCCACATGACAGATGTTTTTTAGTTAATCAGCAACGATCAAGTTAGATTTAAGATTGGAGCTTCTTTTTGAGTTAAATTTGCAAAAGATTTATTTCTTACATGGTAATGTACTGAGCAATTAATAAATTGGTGCAATTATTTATTTTTACATGATAATGTATCGTGTGATAAATAAATGGTTGCTGTTACTTTTTTTAAATACTGGAATATTTAGATTTTTTCCATAGGCGAATGAATAAGTAAAATTATCAATGAAGTACAGAGTGGTTTTCTGGGAGAACGTTGGGTTTGCCAGTTTATTGTGGCAATAGAAGGCTGACAAGGAGAATTTGATACTTAAATTGTGGGTGTGTTGGCCGGGAGGAATGTCTTTGAACTTTTTGCAAAATATAAATGCACTTGGCAGATTCGGAGTTTTTTTAATTAAAAGTGATACTTGAAGTATAGGTCCAACGGACGTTAAAATGTTCATGGCAATAAAATACTGAAAAGAGAACAAATACTTAGGAATGTGGAAGCACTGTAAGTAAGGAATGTCTTTGATGTATTCGCTCCTTAGGTCAGAAAGTAGTTTTGAGACAGTAAAAGATAAGAGGAGAGGAAAGGGTTGCTAGGATAGTAAGCCACTTGACTTAGGTCAAGAGGATACTGATTACACTCCTCTCTCTCGAGTCTGTGCCTGTCTGTCTTTCTGTCTGCCGATGCTTTCTGTATTGGCTTTTTATATCTTCTTTTTGGATCGCAGCAGATCATTTGGGGATTCACACTTGTATTTGATTCCGGGCTTCCCATTGGCCAATAAAAAAAATTTGCGTAGGCTTGCAAACTGGAAATTTAATATTAATTAATTTTTATTTTTCAACCGGAACATCTGCACGAACCCGGATGCGCACCGTCAAGTTTTGGTCATTTGCTTTTTGGTTGTGAGGGTGCAAACATCCGGTCCCTTGCTTTTGCTTGGTCGGTATCACCACAGTTTAAGCCAATGGCATGCAAAGTTAACCTTACACACTTTGTTTTCTTATTGCCTTTATTGTTTTCTCTTTTCGTCATTTTTAAAAATCCTTGTCTTCTTTGGAGCAGTGAAATTTTTACCCATTTTCAATGTTAATCCTTTATCATAAATTCTTATTCTATAGTGGGTTGCTTATCTATTCTTTTCTGGTAGTAGTGGGTGTCCGTTCTAGTGAAGGGTAGTTGTATACTGTTGCAGGTTAACGGAATTAGGCCTTGTTGTAGATAGCCCACTATAAGTCATAAAATGATTACAAATCAAGAAAGGCAATTTGAGTAGAAAAATAGCATTTTGTATATACACATATCAATTAATGTTTTTACAATTGAAGTAATACATGAAGTATAGGTCCAACGAAGGTTAAAATGTTCGTGGCAATAAAATACTGAAAGAGAATTAATGCTTAGGAATTTGGGAGTGTGTAAGTAAGGAATGTCTTTGATGTATTCACTCCTTAGGTCAGTAAGTAGTTTTTGAGGCAGGGAAGAAGGAAAGAGGGAAGGGAGGCGAGTGCAGTAAGCCGCTTGACTTAGGTCAAGGGGATATTGATTACTCTCTTCTCCATGAGTCGATCTGCCTGTCGATGCTTTCTGTATCCGCTTTTTATATCTTCTTTTTGGATCACAGCAGCCCATTTGGGATTTCACACTTGTATTTGGTTCTGGGATTCCCATTGGCTGATAAATAAAATTCACGTAGGCTCGCAAACTGAAAATTTAATATTTAATTAATTTTTAGTTTTCAACCGGAACATCTGCGTGGAGCCGGTGGCACACGGACGACTTTTGGTCATTTGCTTTTTGGTCATGAAAGCGCAAACATCTGGTCCATCGCTTTTGCTCAGTATCACCACAATCCTGCCTTAATAGACGCACAAAGAAAATTTTGAGCAAATTTTGTTTGTATCTTTCTTTTAAAATGTTTGTATCTTTTTTTTTAAATTTCTGTAGTTGAAGGCATAAAACTGCATTCAAAATGTCTATAGTTGGAGGCATGAAATTGCATACAAAAATTTAAAGTTTGGCATTAAGTAACTTTTTTTATGTCTTCATTGCATTGAATGACGATAACATAATCAAGAAATAAAATGTCAATTGAAATCAATGTAGTCTTGCTGAATCAGTAGTAGTAGTATACAAAGTTCCCTTATGGCTAGCAGTGACATTTTATTTTCATATAAATACAAAACATGTGGCACAAAGCCAAAAGTGGGGAAAGCTGTTCTTCATCTGCCTTATATTAAAAAAGCTTAGCTAGCTACAATCACTGATCCAAACAGACTATACCATATTCCTTGCACCAAAACATCACATGCTTACTTACCATTCTTCTACAAACACCTTAATACCTCAAAGAATCTATGAAATCCAAAGTAGACTATATGTTCAACTTGTCTGTGGGCAGTGTGAAATAAATTAACAACTTTTAAAAATGAAAACCCTGATGAATATTTACACAATGCAGAAATATACACAAGAAATTAAATAAAATGATATTAGCAATAAAAAACAAACCTACAATCATTAATCTTGACAGAAATGTCAGTTGACTTGACAAAATTTATAATGAACTTGAATAAATTAAAAAGTCATTTGACCAACCAAACACATAATTAAACACTTATCGAGACACAACAAATACAAAAAAAATCACACTCTTAAAACAAAAAGTGCCCAATATCCACCACGGAACTAATGTTTCTGGTCATCTAACAGAGGAGAGGATGGGAAATTAAACTAAAAAAAGTGGGGAAAAAATAAAAGGGACCCATGAACAAGCATACCCTAGCTAAGTTAAGTTTACTTCTTTCTCAAACGCCACACAATTATCACCTCAAAAATACGACAGAGTGATTGAGGAATTTCAGAAATTTCAGAAAACCAAAATAATTTCCCTTTCCTAATTGGAACAAAGTACAGCCTTACATTTAGTATCTAAACCTGATGGAACTTACAGACCCATAGGTAATTATAAATTATTGAATTTGTTAACAAAACCTGATTGCTACCTGATCCCAAATATAAATCTTCTGTTGTCTAAACAAAAAAAATTTCTCAAAAATCGACCTGTCATTGACATCTCACCAAATATCAGTACACCCCGATGACATGTAAAGTAGCAATAATCACACATTTTGGACTATATGAGTCCAGTTATATGCCTTTCAGCTTGTGAAACACATCCTGTACCTTCCAAAAGATGATGGATAGTATTTTTCATGACGTTAAATATATGTTCACTTACATTGATGATATTCTTATCTTCTCAGATAATGAAGATTGTCATTCTAAACATCTTGAGGAAATATTACAGAAACTCAGTGAGTATGACTTTAAAATCTCTTTTTTGAAGAGTACATTTGCTATCTGCAAGCTTGAGTTTCTAGTATTTCGCATCTCAACTGATGGACTTAAACCCGGTACTAAAACACTTAACAAACACAATTTCCTCAAACATCTGATTCTTAATCATGACACAGATTTATTGGAATGGAGTGTTTTCATAGAAAACTTGTACCAAATTTCAGCAACATAATATTACCACTGGCAGAACGAATGCATCTTTGAACAAAAATCTGAAATAATAACACTTACTAAGGAAAAATTACATCTTTTGAAAACATAAAAACTATTTAACAAGTGCAAACAATTTAGCTTTCCCTGACTCGAAATCTACTAACTATTAGCTAGTGACAGATAATTCAAATTATCCTGTAGGAGCAGTACTTCACCAAATGATTAATAATCAACCTATTCCTAATGGTTTCTTTTCAAAAAAGATTATCACAAACGCAACAAAAGTGTTCCACATTTGACAAAAAATGATTAGCTGCATACTTATCGGTGCTACATTTTAAACATTTAGTGGAAAGAAAGACTGTGCTATTAACAACTGACCATTATAAACTACAAATCCTATATCATCCATCAGCTAACTAAAACATTCAAAATAAAATTGCACACTCGCAAAATCAGATTCAAACAGCTAAAAACATTTTGGAAAAACCCAGACCAAAGCAAATTTCACAAGTCAGTGTGAAAATAAAATACTGGATCTAAATTGGAGATGAAATACAAAATTCATAGTCAAACCTTTTTTCACTCCTAAAGAAGAAAATGCCTCTGGGAGCTGGTCACATGACCAGGTTTAACTACTTAAGGACATTCCGTGACCAGTCAAAACAGTCCAGCATTGAGAGCAGTTAGCTGACAGACCTCATCGCAATGTAACAAAAGAAATTTCAAGAAGCCAACCTTGACTTAGAGCATGTCACAGGTTCGTTCAACCTCTTCTTCCAATTTTCCTTTTCTTCATTTTCACACCACACCGCCAAAGAGAGCAAAAATGACTACACCAACAGAACACGTTAAGTACAATGTCTCTATTTGTTTTACTTTCTCTCTCACTCTGTCACCGACCTACCACAAAGAGAAAGGGTTACATGACAATCACAATTTGCTTACTACACACAAAGGCACATAAGACTTCACATTCTACTACTATCCATATACGCACAGGACACTTTGCTATTTATTACTATCAAAACATGAACTCTAAACTTCTGTGGACTCACATTTTTCTTTGAACAATTTTAAATACAAAACTGCATGCAGTTCCTCAATGAATATTTTTCTTCTTGCAAATAATAATAGCATTAACAGCGAACAAAATTCCACTTATTTTTTCAACCACCTGATAATATCTTTAAATGCAGGAATTGTCGGCTATGTTTGGAAGTGGCCTCGTACCAGGCATAGCCAACAATCCCTACACCATATACCACTTTGCAGTGCTTTTAAAAATCCAGTTTCCATTAAAGTCTGATAGATAACAATATCACTTCAGTTTCATTAGCAAGTAAATTAATGATATGTCTTACATAAAAGGCTCATAAAATATAGTACCCAATTGTTAGTCCCAACCTGCAAATGCAATCAATTTTGATGTTTCCGACTTACAAGAAATAGTGCCTCACCAAAATATTAATGATGAAATCAAAACTTTCCATGATCATCTGAAACACTATACTGAGAACAAAAACAAAGTAGTGCTATGGGACATGTCATTACCTTTTCCACAACCTTTTGTGACACAAAAGCTAAGGAAATGGGTATTTGACAGTCTGCATGAATTGTCACATCCTGAAACAAACAGACTAGAACCAACAAATATTTCTAAAAATACAAAGTCAATGGATTCTATTGAAAGAAATCCAGAATTGAGCAATTCCCAATCTCATGTCAATGAAGCTGATGATGAAAAACAAATAACTAAAACAAAATCTGGTAGAACCGTGAAACAAAATAAAGAGAACACATATTTTTACTATTGAAAACCAACACAAAATAAAAACATCAAATTACACTCCATTTTCTGGGAGAAAAGTTATGTTGTGACAATAAGAGCAAAAACAAGAAGTCCATCCCTTGTTCCCTGTTTAGGATGTGGTTTCTGGCTTTCTCTTTTCCAATCTTCTCACTTTTTCCTTTTTTTTTTTTTTTTTTTCAATTGGAGTAGATAGACTAAACTATCACCTGGTTCACACCCCACTCACGTCTATTGAACAGGTGAAGAGGCTCATCTCTTGTTCCCTGTTTAGGATGTGGTTTCCGGCTTTCTCTTTTCCAATCTTTTCACTTTTTCCTTTTTTTTTTTTTTTTTCAATTGGAGTAGATAGACTAAACTATCACCTGGTTCACACCCCACTCACGTCTATTGAACAGGTGAAGAGGCTCATCTCTTGTTCCCTGTTTAGGATGTGGTTTCCGGCTTTCTCTTTTCCAATCTTTTCACTCTTACGTAGCCCCCTGCACATCAGTGGCATTACAGCCTTGTTCGGGGTGATATGATTTAAAAAAAAAACAAACCCTCCTTCACAGCTTAAAACATAATGATATATTTTGAGTTTTGTTATTAAACTCCCTGCATAATTTCCAGTTGAAGTTTATTAAATACAATTCTAAAGAAATATATTTTGACCAATAGGAAATGAGTGTGGCTGAAATAATCAAGAAATTAATCAGAGCCTCTTTGAACTTCATTAACAGTATAAATAGACCTATTCCAACAAGAGTCATGCAGGGAAGACATAGAGAGATGAACAGTTACAATTATGAGCAGATACATGAAAGGCATCTTAGCTTCAACAACCACTACCACTCTACACACCTTTCTCATCATTTTCACACTTTTTGCTAATATGTTTTGCCTCTCTTTTTTAATCACAGGACACATAACCCAATAAATGAAACTATAGTGGGTTATCCATTCTAGTGAAATGTAGTTGAGTGTTGAAACAGCTTAACTGAATTTGGCCTCATTAGTAGATAGCCCGCTATAAGGGGGTGGGGTGGGGTACGAACAAGAAAATCAAATTGAGTATAGAAACAACATTTATATATACACAGATATCAATTAAGTTTTTTTTTACAAATAAACTAATGTCTTTTGGATGGGTTCAAAGGTCGTTAAAATGTTCATAGCAATAAATGCTGAAAAGAGAGTTTGTGCATCTATATGTGTGAGCGTTTGTCAGTTAGGAATGTCTTTGATGTCTTCACTCCATTGGTCAGGTAAGTAGCTCAGGGCACAGTGAAGAAGAAGGTGAGAGAGAAAGGAGAGACGAGCATAGTATGATCACTTGACGAGGTCAAGGGACGTGTTAATTATGCTTGTACTTTCTCAACTGCCGATGCTTCCTGTGTCAGCTTTTTATTTCATTTTTGTGGGTCCCAACAAGTTGTTTGGGAATTGACACTTGTATTTAATTCTGGGCTTCCCATTAGACGATAAATAAAATTCACATAAGCTCGCAAAAAGGAATTTGACATTTATTAATTTTTGGTTTTCTGCCGGAACATATGCGTGGAACCAGGTGCGCAAAGACCAATTTTGGCCATTTGCTTTCTGGATCTCTGAGGGCAAACATCCGGTCCCTCGCTTTGCTTGGTATCACCACAAAACTAACATTTCTCAAAGACACTTAAGAACTTTTACAAATCTTGTACTTACATACCAACCTTGTGCCATCTATGAACATTACTACTATTTTTGTACAATACGAAACTGTAATAATGTTTATATAAATTATTATTGTTATAATCCAGGCTTGATCATTTTAAAGGTATAATTTATTGTGTTTTATTATACTCATTCATACATCCCTTATAGGGAACAAATCCTAACAAGGCTCAATACAAATTCCATTATAAATACATTATAGGATTGCCAATGTTTAATACAGGGTTCCCAATATCTTAGTGCTTAACCGACATCAAATTGTCGCTCTAAGTTGGCTCCTTTCACTCAACAGATACACTCAAGGCTCATCCATCTTTTGCAAAATTCTCATGGAGAGAGTAGTTACCTTTCTGTCTTGGTCTTGATTTTAAGTTGATACTTAAAGAACAAGATTCATCATAAAGTCCAACAAGGTCCATCATAAAACTAATTTTAAAGAGGAAAAAGGATTTACTATATTTACCTTCTCATAAGACATGTATTTTCTCCTTTTAAGTGAACCAAAATACTTCCCTGCATCTAATACAGTCATACTACAGATGAGAGATAACTAAGTGCTGTACCAGTAGGTTAGGTGTCAGACAAGCCTGAGTCTGCTAGTTATAAAAATTGTTATTAGTAATAAAATATTGAAAACAAGCCCCATCATCAGTCCCTTGTCATAAATTTAGAGCAAATTGCTTAGGGTATGTCAGCAGTTAAGAGGAAAGCTCAAATCATCTTGCTCTGCCTCTTAACTTAGCATGTATAACCCTCATGAGATATACAATCTGTCATTAATGACTGTTTCCTTTAAGAAATATTTGTTTATTATGATATCTAAAATGAAAAAAAAAATGTTTCTAGAAATGAAAAGTAATGTTGTTGTATAATGCCTTGGTCAGTGTAGAATTTTGCCATGAAGTGTATTTTGCACCAGGATATGTTGCTGAGTATGGAAATGCAGATGTTAAGCTAGAAATTTGTTATGACTAGTGGGGGGGTCAATGGAGGTCAGCACCTAGAACAGAATATATTGGAAGTTGCAGCTGTCAGGAGACAACTTTTTAAGTGACGCCAGCTAACACAGTAAAGTTTTTCTTTCAGTTAGGTTTCAGTTTAGCAGTTGGAGAGAGAAGGGACAGGCTTTCTAGCTGGTCTGCTTCATATGCATGTGTGTTCTGATCAGACCAAACCACTCACTCCACAATACAACCAAGTCACCGCTAAAAACAAAACAAAAGTGAATAAAAATATGAAATTTTTATTCATATATCTGTTGATTTTATCAGTTAAGAGAAAAACAGTAATTTTGAAGTCATTTTAATTGCAGTATATTTCCTCATTTATCCTGTAAAGAAGATAAAAAGTTTGTATCGACATTTATGAGAGAAGAAACATGGGACAAACATGCAAGTTACTGAAGAGACAGAAGATTATTTGCCGAATTGTTAAGAAATTATTTACCAACATTTATGAGAGATTTTGAATTGAAAGAAGCAATTTGTTCCTCTGTTGAATGGGTTGAAGCTGTTTACAAAGAAGTTTATATTTTCGTCGACATTTTGAAGAGAAGAAGGTTGTGAAATTTGAGTTGTGAAATTTGAGTTGTGAAGTTTAACTGTTGTCATCATCCCAGTGGTATACAACAATGTTAACAAACTTCAGTCACCTTTAAGTCATTTGCAATGAGGGGGTGACAACAAATGTGGTAACATTCTCAAACTCTAAGAACAAAATTAATCAAAGGCAAAATTATTGTTTTTGGTCTTACAGTATTGTGTTGTATTTATGGTGTTTTGAAAATACTGCTAAGACATACAAGTATCCGCCATCCTGGGTCTGATGATAAACTACATTTGGCAACAAGTTCTCTGATTGAGAAATTTTAAGGAGCATGGAATCAGCTTTTAATTGCTGTTTTCCCAGGTTCACCCTGACCTGGGGTAGTAGCATGTGTTAGGGTCCAAGCTATGGGCAAATAACTGCCAAACCAAGGTCAAAACACTATGAAAGTATAAAATATTTCATAGCAATACATTTTCATAATAAAAAAAGTTACCACCAATACATTTCTGTAAGGAAAAAATAATATTAAAAGCAATAAATTTTTGTAAAAGAAATTACTACTTTTCTCAAGAAAATTAAATTTCAGTATTAAATTGACCATAAGGAGTTGATATGCCATTAAACAAACAAACAATGCAACTATCAGATTTTTATAAGCTTCCAATAAGACATGGACTGTTACTAGCAGTATAGTCCGGCATTGCTCGGGTGTAATGAAAGCTTTAAAACTAATCCATGGTCCTGGAGCTCACACTCAGCCTAAAGAATATTTGTGTGAAGTTTGGTGAGAATCGGACAAAAATTGTGGATTTGTATAAAGGACATACAGACAGATAAACAGACACACACACACAAACATCTTGCCATTTATATATATATATATATATATATATATATATATATATATTATTGATTTTCTGCACTATTGTAAGAACTGCAACCTTGAAACTTCTGAATATCATTTCTTATGTCTTTGTCTATGAGTGAATCAAATTTGATTAAAATCAGACCACTCCTTCTATAACCCGATTTTTTCGATTATCAATTTTCAGTATTTATTGGCGGTACCTCTACACAAAACCTAGCTAAGAACACTTGCAGACGCTTATAGAACAACTGTGTAAATTTTCAAGAAAATCAGTTCAGCCGTTTCAGAGTCTATAGGTAACGGATACACACACACACAGACAAATTTCCATTTATAAATAAGTTGAGATGACTATATCAACAGCTGTATGACCTTGACTGCATGTACTGTAATTATCTATAAGAATTCATTCACATTTATTTTACTTTACTGATTCCTTTGTCTTCATGTACTTTAATTATCCATAAGAATTCATTCACATTTATTATACTTTACTGATTCCTTTGTCTTCATGTACTTTAATTATCCATAAGAATTCATTCACATTTATTTTACTTTACTGATTCCTTTGTCTTCATGTACTTTAATTATCCATAAGAATTCATTCACATTTATTATACTTTACTGATTCCTTTGTCTTCATGTACTTTAATTATCCATAAGAATTCATTCACATTTATTATACTTTACTGATTCCTTTGTCTTCATGTACTTTAATTATCCATAAGAATTCATTCACATTTATTTTACTTTACTGATTCCTTTGTCTTCATGTACTTTAATTATCCATAAGAATTAATTCACATTTATTTTACTTTACTGATTCCTTTGTCTTCATGTACTTTAATTATCCATAAGAATTCATTCACATTTATTATACTTTACTGATTCCTTTGTCTTCATGTACTTTAATTATCCATAAGAATTCATTCACATTTATTATACTTTACTGATTCCTTTGTCTTCATGTACTTTAATTATCCATAAGAATTCATTCACATTTATTATACTTTACTGATTCCTTTGTCTTCATGTACTTTAATTATCCATAAGAATTCATTCACATTTATTATACTTTACTAATTCCTTTGTCTTCATGTACTTTAATTATCCATAAGAATTCATTCACATTTATTTTACTTTACTGATTCCTTTGTCTTCATGTACTTTAATTATCCATAAGAATTAATTCACATTTATTTTACTTTACTGATTCCTTTGTCTTCATGTACTTTAATTATCCATAAGAATTCATTCACATTTATTATACTTTACTGATTCCTTTGTCTTCATGTACTTTAATTATCCATAAGAATTCATTCACATTTATTATACTTTACTGATTCCTTTGTCTTCATGTACTTTAATTATCCATAAGAATTCATTCACATTTATTATACTTTACTGATTCCTTTGTCTTCCTGTACTTTAATTATCCATAAGAATTAATTCACATTTATTATACTTTACTAATTCCTTTGTCTTCATGTACTTTAATTATCCATAAGAATTCATTCACATTTATTTTACTTTACTGATTCCTTTGTCTTCATGTACTTTAATTATCCATAAGAATTCATTCACATTTATTTTACTTTACTGATTGCTTTATATCAATTTGCTTTGTTATATATTTCAGAACACATTGAGTTAAATGTACAAGTATTTCTTTTTTGTTTTGGCAAATTTAATTTATTTTCCTTTGAAGGTTAAAGTTATAATATATGATTTGATATTTTATATCAGTAAACTGTTACAATATTGTATTTGCAGATATAAACCATACATTTTCCCCTACAAAACTACTTTCAAATATATGTCAATAAATATATGATGAAACATATTTTTTTTTTTTCCAAAATTTTTTCATAAATTTATTTTACAAAATATCCTTGTAAAATATGGAGGCATCTTATAAGAAGGTACATGTTATGCAAATACAATAATGACAAAAATAATTAAGTTATTTTTTGTTTTGTTCAAAGTGTCTTTCCTACTAAAGACCAATAAGAGATCATCTCAATGAAACATTTTAGGGTGGCTCAACAATGGTTTAGAATTTTTTCCTATGTTTTGCATACAAATTATGTAAAAGTATTCAATTTTGAGTAGGCTTGGACAAAGAAGCCATGGTTTGATATGCTGTCAGAAACATCTTACATGATTAACTACAAATGGTATTTCTTTTCAAGCACAAATTGCACTTGAAGTTGTAGCATAATTTTTTATAGATGGGATCAGATGTTTTGACTAGGTGAGAGGTAGTAGCAATATTTTCTTTATTTGTGGATCTGACATTTGCTGAACTGAACTGAAGTGGTTAGTATATATATATATATATATTTACAAGGTGATCCAAAAGTAGGTGGAATAGCTTTGTGTATTGGTTATATTAATATAATGGTGTCAAAAACCAAGAAGTTTTGGTGATTCAAAAAATTACTTTACAGATGCATTTCAAGAAATTAATACACAAAAAGACTTGTGCAAAGATGTTTATCAAAGTGTCAGGGGTAGATTTCAAAGCTGTGTAAATTGTGATAACAATAGTTTTAGCACCTGCATTGATAAAATTGAAGCACTTTTGTATTATTGTGCACAATAAAATTTAATTGTTAATGTAATCAAAGGATTAGTAAATATAACTGTATATGTAATTTCAAAATAAATGTTATCATTTACTGTCCCCCTACTTTTGGAGAACCCTGTATATATATACTAGCAGTATAGCTCGACGTTGCTCGGGTGTAATGAAAGCTTTAAAACTAATCCATTGTCCTGGAGCTCAGACTCTTTGGACATTGGCACGAAAGACTAAAAAGCAATAGTTGTTTCCAGTTAAAGCGAAACCGTAGACTGAAAGAAAAATGAATGGATGTAAGTCAAATTTTGATTTCCTGGTATTGATATCAAATAAGTTTTTTGTTGTAAACTGAATTTTGAAGGCTAAATAAGTCCTCTGAGTAAATGGTATTATGGCTGAGACTAAAAACTACAATTATACCTACTTAGAACCAAACCTGAAGCAAAAACTAAAGTAAAAGGGTTGAAAAAACAGACATACAGGCAGATAAACAGACACACACAAACATCTTGCCTTTTATATATATATATATATATATATATATATATAATCGATTTTCTGCACTATTGTAAGAACTGCAACCTTGAAACTTCTGAATATTGTTTCTTATGTTTTTGTCTATGAGTTTATCAAATTTGATTAAAATCGGACCACTCCTTCTATAACCCAATTTTTTCGATTATCAATTTTCGATATTTATCAGGGGTACCTAGACACAAAACCTAGCTAAGAACACTGGCCGATGCTTATAGTACAACTGTGTAAGCTTTCAAGAAAATCGGTTCAGCCATTTCGGAGTCTGTAGGTAATGGACACACGCACACACACACACATACACACATACACACATACAGACAAAGCTCTAATAAAGAAAAATTTAATGAATGACTATACAAAAATCAACATGGAGTACTCTAATTACATTGATACAATTAACCATTCAGATAAACTAATCACTGACAAATTAAAAATCAGTGATAGAATTCAAAAAATGATTACAAAGGAGGCTTATGAATTATTAAAAGATCACAAACCTGAATTTCACTGAAAATTACCCACTAGGATTATCAACCCAACTAAATCAGAGATTGGTAAAATCAGCAAAGTAATATTAGAATGAGTATATCTGCAAATAAAAAATCAACTGAAACTTATGCAGTGGAGTGGTACTTTGGGAGGAATTGACTGGTTCAAGAACATTGACGATAAAAACAATTCGACTTTTCTTCAATTTGATATCATAGACTTTTATCCATCTATATCTAAAACCTCTTCCATGTGGCTCTTGAATTTGCTGAATTTTATTCAGACATATCTCACAGTATATAAGCACATCAATTTGAATAATATAGGACTTTATAGAGATGATAGACTCATTATAGTAAATAAATCTACTGGAGTTTGATAGACTTAGAAAATTAATCCATAGAGTTTTTAAATCTTTTGATCTTAGCATAGTTATTAATTCTAATATAAACAAGTTGGTTTCTTAGACATAACACTAGACTTAGTTTCTAATAATTTTCAGCCTTACATGAAAAATAA
Organism: Ascarosepion bandense; assembly: GCA_037127315.1. NCBI lineage: Eukaryota > Metazoa > Mollusca > Cephalopoda > Sepiida > Sepiidae > Ascarosepion > Ascarosepion bandense. The sequence goes on from JBBBDQ010001161.1 coordinate 1,219,479, forward strand.
TGCTAAACTAACTTATATAAACCCTAGCTCTAATCATCCACCATCTGTTATCAAACATATTCCATCATCAGTTGAATGTCGCATTAACATACACTCCTCTAGCAAAGAAATATTTGAAAAATATAAAACAATTTATGATAAAATTCTTAGGGATAGCCCGAACGTGTTTCCTGTATGGCACTTAACTGACTGATATACTAAAATATCGTCCGAGTTCTTTTGTTGTTTTGTTTTTTTAGACACGCATTTCTTTATTTTTTTATTTTTTTATTTATTTTTTTTAATTGGAGTAGATAGACTAAACTATCACCCGGTTCACACTCCACCCAATCTTTTGAACAGGTGAACAGGCTCATCCCTTGTTTCCTGTTTAGGATGCAGTTTCCGGTTTTCTCTTTTCCAATCTTTTCACTCTTTTCTTTATTTTTTTTTTCAATTGGAGTAGATAGACTAAACTATCGCCCGGTTCACACCCCACCCACATCTTTTGAACAGGTGAAGAGGTTCATCCCTTGTTTCCTGTTTAGGATGCGGTTTCCGGTTTTCTCTTTTCCAATCTTTTCACTCTTTTCTTTCTTTATTTTTTTCTCAATTGGAGTAGATAGACTAAACTATTGCCCAGTTCACACTCCACCCACGTCTATTGAACAGGTGAAGAGACTCGTCCCTTGTTCTTCCCTGTTTAGGATGTGGTTTCCGGCTTTCTCTTTTCCATTCTTTTTACCCTTACGTAGCCCCTGTGCATCAGTGACGTTATCGCCTTGCTTGGGGCGATATGATTAAAAAAAAAAAATAGTGGTTATCAATCTTCTGAGTTCAACTTTATGCAAAAATATAGTTGCTCCAGAAAGAAAAAAAGAAACAGAAAAATCATATGGTATAATCCTCCATTTAATCAGTTAGTTAATTTAAAACTGGGACATAAATTTCTTAAATTAATTGATAAAAATTTTCCCAAAAATAATCCTTTAAGCAAAATTTTCAATAAGAATGCACTAAAATTCAGTTATAGTTGCTCTAAGAATATAAAAAAAAATTAAATTACATAATAAAATATTGAAATTATACAACAATAACAATAGTAATTCTACTACTCATTTTAATTTGCCCCATAGTAAAATCTTTTGTAATTGTAGAAACTGCAACCAATGCCCCTTATCTAATAAGTGTTTAACTAAATCCCCAGTCTACATGTGCTCTATCTCTTCAGTAGAAAATCCTAGGATTACTAAAGTTTATATTGGTAATACAATGAACTTTTTAAAAAAGTATTGTAACAATCATCTCTCATCTTTTACTAACAAGGATAAACAAAATAGGACATCACTTTCTAAATAGTTTTGGAAGTTAAAAGAAGAAAATAAAACACCTAAAGTTAAATGGAAAATTCTCAAACAAGCTAGAATATCTAGATCAGTAAATGACCCATGTTTCCTTTGTCTGTAAGAAAAAATGGAAATTATTAAGTACATAAAGAGTGACATATTACTGAATCAGAGGCATAAAACTATAGTAAATTGTAAAAATTAAAGAATTAACCTTACAATCCTGTTAGAACTATAAAATCTAAGGTATGAAACTCCAGCAATTGTAAACTTTTTACAGTATTAATTTTACTATCTGGATAATTTACTTTAACTATATGATCTCTCTTCTTATGATATTTTATCCTTATTTTCTATTACAAATTGTGATCTATTTACTGCCTTAATTTTAATTTTAATTTATTTCCTTTAATTTTAATTTTTAATTTAATTTTATTTTATTTTTATTTTTATTTAATTTTTAAATTTTAATTTTTCAGTTTAATTTTAAATTAACAAAATTTTATTTTACTTCTCTAATTTATTATATTATGAATTATACTAATGAATTTATATCTTTGTGTTGTTTTTAAATATCCTCGAATTTATGTTTTATGAATAATTTCTTTGTTTGTGTATATGATTTCATAATCTTTTTAAAAAATGCCAAAGGATTTAGTTTGAAACAATGTAATGAATGTCTGTATCTATCTGCAATTCATTTCCAGCCAAAGTTTCAAATTTCTATTTCTTTGCCATTTCTGTTGTCTCTGCTCATCTTTCTTCTCTCTGTGCATTTTCTCACCTTTTCCTCTTTGTTAAGCCTAGACACCATGTAACCGATATCTATATCTGTCTACAATTTACTTCCTACCTAAATTTAAAATTTCTCTCTTGTTTTCCTCTTTTTTCTCTCTTGTTTTGCTTTTTTGTTTCCTCTGTTTTTTCCTCTTTCTTTTCTGTTTCTTGATTTCTTTTTTTGTTTTTAATCTTTTCTGCCCTCTTTCTCTTTTTTCCTTTCTTTTTTAATATTCTCTTACCTCATACAAAAAGATTTCTAAAAATAAAAGGAAGTGATATTTCTTTTAATTTTCTTTTCAAATAAAATGCTTATTACCATCATTATTAACTACTTGATGAGACATTGTTCTTTCGATGTCGAAACAAAATGTACACTTTTGTAGTAACTTGTAGTTTGTGCATGTTCTAAAGTATAATTTATATTGCTCTATTTTTATATTGAGCACTGCTTTAAATTAATGTTTTGAACATTGCAAATATTTTGTTCCTTATTCATTTGGACATATATATATATATATATATATATATATATATATATATATATTGTGTGTGTATTTTGGCAGCATTTTTTCATTAATACAGGTTTCATTGAATAATATAGACAAGTTCTGTCTATTTTGTGTAAGATCCGTTCGTATGATCTGATTAGCTTGATAGTGTTGTCATGGAAAGACGACAAGAAATCGCAATAATTGTTGATTTTTTTATCAGGTCTGAGCTTTCGGCTTACATAAGCCATTATCAAAGGATAAACATTTAATGTTCAGTGAACATAGAACATTTAAATTATTATTAACAGAGTGGAGTTATACAGAGAAAATTAGACAGGTCCATTTTTTGTGTCGCACATGGCTGTAGGCCGAGAAGGAATGGTGATAGTGGGTTTTTTGTTCAATTGAGTGTACAGTGGCATGAGG